>JAVSCE010019212.1:0-37913 GCA_032199065.1 Smutsia gigantea
AATAAGATATTTTTTTCATGTACACATGTAGAATATTTATATAGAATACATAATATATAAGCCCTTAGGTATATAAGAATACATAAACATATGTGTGCTTCACCTCAAACAATACACGTGTAAAGAAAAGTTTTTGAGAATTTGATGATTAAAACTATAATCACACATTCCTATTTAATACAATTCAAATGACATTTATTCTACTGAAGCTGATATGCCATTCCTGACAACTACTTGAGACTCTTCTATCTCAAAAGCTTAATGGCTAAACCTTTAGAGATTTAATATGCCACCCTGTCTTGAGTAATGAGCAAGACATGCTTGATTAGCTTAAAAGTGAAGTTGCCTTTCTATGAGACTATTTAGCAGACTGTGGCGTATGTGTGTAAAATGTCAGGATCCTTAAGTTCGATGTGAAGTTAGTGTCTTGAGATCAATTAACTTAAAACCTAAAAAGAACAGATCTATCACCAGCATATTTTGAAACACACAAAAAGTATTCAGTGAGGATGACAACATGTTAAATTCAATACATACCATCAGAGCGACTGTCAAATGACTAAAATATTCAATGCTTCATAGTTCCTCTAGGTGTCTTCCCAGCTTTGGATATCACTTCTTGTACCACATTGCGACAATCCAGTACTTGTGTTCTGATTGCCTTGAAGTTTAATGTACTTCTATTTTGAGGCATTTACTGAATCATATTGAGAACCACAGTGTTTGGGTTATAGAAGCAGTATCATTTTTCTTTATTCCATTTAAAAAGTCTCTCATCTTCTTCCTATATATTTTCCTTACCTAGAA
The DNA here is from genome assembly GCA_032199065.1 of Smutsia gigantea. Classification (NCBI taxonomy): domain Eukaryota; kingdom Metazoa; phylum Chordata; class Mammalia; order Pholidota; family Manidae; genus Smutsia; species Smutsia gigantea. The sequence goes on from JAVSCE010019212.1 coordinate 808, forward strand.
AAGAAAATATTGCTGTCACTTTCAGTGGGGTTTGCCTTTCATCTCACAGTGGCATTTCAGGGCTCTAAGTGGTATCCAATTTATTTGTATTCCAATGCCACTTCAGTGAAGTGTGCCTCTCTGTCAGCTGAATGCAAGCTTCAGGGGCTCAGTACTTGGAAGCCATGGCATGAGCAAATTGACAATATCAACTGCAGCCAGTCGTCCTGCAGGTAATTTCCACATACCTGCTGGAGAAATGTCCAGAATTATTCAGCAGCACTATCTATAATATTTTTGAGAGTAATCTGAGACTCCTTTCCTTGACTTCCTCAAACTATGATATTTTATTGTCAATTCCCTTTCATCATATTGAAAATGTATTTTAGTATAACTTTTACTTCCAAGAAAATATTTTTATTTAATATTAGAGTTTTTAAAATTATTTCAGTTTACTGTTAAAATCAAACTTTTATCCCTATAATTTATAACTTTATAATTCATATCTTTATAATGTCTGAAAATCTGAGGGGTAATCTAGAATTACAACATATAAAGCATAACACAGTTTAAAATAACAACATATTTTTCCTATCCTATGTTCCCCTTTTTACTCATTCAATTCTAAAAGATCCAATAATTATAGGATATTATGTGACTGGTGTATCATATTTTAAAATGTCTCTTCCAGTTCATGGGAGATTGACTGTAAAAAACGACCCTAGTTTTTCATTCTTTCTCTATAATGTCACTTTGCAGCTCCTCCCACATGGCTCAGAATCTGCCTCACTAACCACCTGAATCTGGACTGACTTTGTGACCCAAATAAAACAAAATGAAAGTAACAAGGTACCAGTTTCAAGTCTGATCCATAAGAGCCCTTATGCCCCTCCCCTCTCTTTGGACGCATGCCTCTGCCATGAGATCGAACCCGCATCAGCCTTCTGAAGGGTAAGATGCAGCTTCAAGCAGAACCAATTTATTCAGTAGAATCACCTACATCAACATGTCCGTACCCAACCCCAGGTGACCATAGATTATGAGTAAGCCCAGTCAAAAATCACCTGAGCCCAGTCCAGTCAACCCATAGACTCATGATAAATAATAAATTACTGAAAATTGTGTCTAGATCGAATGCAAAATGAACACCTCCTTACATTTAGCTACGACACAACAGAATATGGTCAACGAGAAAGCATGACTTTTAAAAATCTTTGTGAAAGATAGAGCTATCTCTAATCATACCTTTTTTTTCCAGAAAGACTTATTTAATTTCCTAAATCAACATCTTATGCTTAATCACTACAGAGGAGTTGCAAAATACAACATGGAGAAACTGATAATTGAGCTGGGGGACTGTGAAGAAGGAAGAAGAATTTGTGAGACAGAGAAGAACCAAAGTAGTTTCAATGGCACAGTGACCACATGAGCAAATCAAATATGAAGAAGGGAGTTTAGCTGGAATAAAGTTGAATCTAGAGGCAACAGGAATGAGACTGGAAAATTGGGTTGGGAATAAATCATAAGCAGCTTTCTCAGGCAAGTTGAGGAATTTGGATCTAATTGTGTGAGCATTAAGGGAACCAAAAAGGATTTTTGATAGAGAAATAACAATAACTCAGGAGAAAGAGTGGAGGATGGTGTAAAGAAGGGTGAGATTGGATTCAGGGAAACCAGAAAAGGCTTCAAAGGCAGTATCAGAAAGGATGAAAAGAAGAACTAAATTCATTAACTTTTCAAAGTTAGAACTCAACAATTTTTCAGTTAGAACTGGTTATAATACACTAGGAAAGAGGGAAGGAAAGGGAAAGCACAAAAGCCTAGCATTTCCCCCTTATTTCCAGATTAAGAGATGAAGTGGACTGTGCTATTTTCATTCAAATGGAAAATACTAGAATAGAAACCTGCTGTAAGAGGACAAATAATAAATTTGGTTTTAACACAGTTTGAAGTTGCTTTGAGACATCCAGGTTAACATGCAATTGAAAATACAAGATAATGCTAAAGATAATAAAATTGCGGTTGCCCATCTTGGCATTTTGATGGCAACTGAAGACAGAAAAGCCTGGGGATACCCAGGGATAATGTAAGAGTAAGAAAAGAAGAGAATCAAAGAATTGAACTCTGGGGAATACAAAAATCTGAAGGACAAGTAACTAGGAGAAGCTATTAAAAGACACTTAAAAAGGAACTTTCAGATGTGGATAGAATTTTTAAGAAAAGAAATCCTGCAAATTAATAGTGCAAATTCTTCAAGGAGAAGGCAGTCAATAATTCCAAGGCTACACAAAAGATGAGCAGGATGAGATTCAAAAGAGCAGCTCTATTGGCAATTCGGAGGTGACTGCAGGAAGAATGGCTTCATCAGGCACTAAACATGTCCTGCTTCTTAAAAGTAACAGATGGGTGGGAATGAAATGATTTGAACAGCAAACCTAGGCTACATTGTCACACACTTTGATGATAAATTGAAGGGGAAAAGTAGGGCTTGAAAGAAAAGTAGGTAAAGGATGGGGATATTTGAGCTTCCTTGTGGGCTGAGGAGAAGTGATCCCTGGAGGAAAAGGCTTGCTAGGTTTCAGAGAGCTAGCAGGAAATTGTGTCCAGGGTACAGGTGAAGCAGACACGTTTGAAGATAAGCGAGGGTACCTCAGCCTCTTGGTCAGAAGGAAAGAATGGACATCACAACAGGGGTGTTTAGAAAAGGGAATGCACAGTCATGGGACAGTCCACCTGATAATCGTCCTTTCTCTATGAAAGAATCTATTGAGTGCAATGGCATTGAAAGTACAGTAGGATGCAGAGTAAAGGTTTTGGTATAGATACCATGGAAATTCAAAAGGAAGCTTAAAGGAAAAAGAGAAATTATTCTAAACAATTCTGAAGTCTCAGTAGAGGTTGAAAAACTCTGTTTATGGTTGTAAAGATGTTCATTGATCTGTGTGAAGTCCAAGGGTAGCAATGGAGGAAGTAGATGGTTGAATTCATTTGAGTGAGCACAGGAAAAAAGCCATCATGACACTGTTTTGAAGACAGACTCTAGTCAAGATAGGAGCCTGGAGTGAAGAAAGAGTGCAGCTTATATTTACAAGGAAGACTGAAAATGCAAGGTAAATCTCCAATTCAGTTCTACTATGGAGAGTAATAGTCTCTGCTGTGGCTTTTTTATTTACAAAAAGTTAGATTTTAACAGACTCATGTCTGTTCTACTTAAACACTCAGTTTTTCTGGTTTGAATATTTTATGACTATTGCTTTTTCAGTGAGCATTCACAATTACAAGCTACATGAAACATGATTTCCGCTATTAATAAGGCACTACTTTATTTACCTTTCCCAAGCTAAGCTAAATGTCAGGCATAGTTCAACAAAATAAATCTATAATTCTCAATAGACACAAATGCTTATTTTATTAATGCCAACTCTAACTCCAAATTAAAATCATATAGGATTGACATTGTGTACATATTTCAGACAAACTAATTTTGTATTTTAATATCAAATATATAAGGAAAGTAATTAAAGTATCTGTTGCCCTTTTCTCGTGGTTCCATATGCATGGATATAGAAGGTGGTAATTAAAATGAATTTGCTCAACTAAAACACAAACAACATAATATGAAGGTAGATAGACAGATGGCAAATAGATGGTTAAACAGATGGCCATATCACTTTAGAAAAATACAGTAAAAACTTGCTTGTCATTTTAATTAACAGTGACCATCAGTCTTTAAACTTGTACCTTGCATCAAAAGTAACCTTATAAGCACTAAGCCATGGTATTGTAACATGTAGACCTTAAACTGAAAACAAAGACAGAGAGAATTTCAAGATATTTACTCCAGATCTTGAACAATTCTAAAAGGAGTTGACATGAGTAACTTCTATGTGCATAGCAGGAAAATGATAAAATTTTACAATTAGTTTATTTGTAAACCAAAGAAATCTAGAAATTGTATCATCTTCCCCACTCGAGACTAAAGTTCAGGGGAGAATACTGTTTTTAAAAGGACTGAAGTAATAAGATAGAACTGAAGAGGAGGGTCCAAAGTCTAAGTTCAGTCCTAAGGACTAGCCAAAATGTGCAAGGAAAGGCAGAAATGTTGGAGTAACTCTGGGGAAAATTTAGGCTTATTCCTGGGTTTGATTACCCTGATTCAGAAGATTAGAGGAAAGAAGCACTGGAGTTGAACAGTTATGGCCATCAGATCCTATATTTGATCTGTTATTTCAATCTGGAAAGCAGAATCCATTGACAAACTTCCCCAAATCCATCAAGATTACTTTAGAAACGAGACAGGGCTAAGATGCCAATAGAGAAAGAATAGGTACTCTAACAAGAAGACAAAAAAATGAGGTAAAAAGAAAAAATGATTTTGGTTTATATTTTTTTTAAATAAAGACATTATTGCTTACTTGACTTTATACTGTATCTATGCATAGGTTTCAAAATATAGTTCAACAGAGCAGAAAAGGCCAATATAGATAACACTGTCATTAATACAGAAGTGTCCTTATTTCTGTGGCCCATCATTAGGGAAAGAGCTCCCTAATAAAGCTTGTCAATGACCGCCAATGAAGTCACAATTTGGCCACATGCAGCTATCCCAAGCTTACTTTTCATAATCATAGGCCAATATATCCATCCAGGAGCAGAGAAGGAGTGATGATACTGAACTTTTCAAGAATAAAGATTGTCTCTTTACAAAACGTGGTCTTTTCAGCATCGTGTTAGTATCTGGAACATAGTAAATGAAATGAAAAATATAGCTTGCCTACACATTTATTTTCACTTAAATATGATTTTTAATATTAACACATAATAATAATAAAAAAATTTAATAAAGCCTGGCTACATTTATAAGGTATGAAATAACATACCCAAGAAATCCACTGAGAGCCAGTGACACCATAATGACTTAAAAAATAGTTTAGGCTGAAGAAATTAAATATAAGCACTGAAAAATATTACTAGTCTTTAAGTTAGCAGGCATTAAAGTATAATCAATTATATATAAAGCTAATATAAGTGCCAGTGATTAAGAAATAGGCTTTAGTATCAGAAAGACCTGGATTTGAATCCCAAGTGCCCACCTTACTGACTCTGTCTGGAATTTGATTTTTCTCTGGTTACAAGCTAAGTTAGCCTGTCACATGGAATTTAGCAGAAGACATGAGATCTTCTGGGTCACAGACAATGGTCTTCATTATTCACAGCACAATATGGAGCATAAGTATCAGCACATTTCCATAGAATCCTCTTGTCCCCAAGTATCACAGGGGCAACATGATAAGCCCAGATGGATGTTACACAAGCAACAGGTTTGCATCACAGCCGAGGAGCAATGATTTGGAGAATCAACCGCTTTTAGAGCAATCAGTGAGCAAGCCTGCTCTACGTCCAAGGGAGGAGAGAGACGTTACCTCATTTTTCAACCTTGGGAGACAAAGCTGAAAAACAGTTTAGTGGTCTGGACCTTGTAGTCTGGTACACCCAGCAACACTTGTAAGAGGGCAGTAGATGCAAAGAGCACTCTCTCCAAACAGTATGCTACACAAATCAGTTCCATTCAATCACGTTCTCCCCTTTTTAATCTGTTTAATTTTTTTCATGACATTTTTAACATTTTTATTGTCTATCTCTTCCACAAGAATAGACACTCTAGAAAAGCACATCTTGTTTTATTCATTATTACATCTCTAGAAGTTTGCCTTGTTCTATTTGTTTTAAATATTTGTATTTAAATATCAGCTTACTAAAAGGGGGGTGTTTTCCTAGATACCAGTAAAATACCAGTTAGCAAAATGGAAAATGCCCCTACTCTCTCAAAATCTTTATCAGTAAAAGATTCACTATAATAGTGCCTACTTCATATGGTTACTAAAATGATTTAATAAATAATTCAAGTAAAATATCTAGTAAAAGTTCTTCCATATGGTAAGTGCTCATGAATTTTAGCAATTATTTAATAAAGTATAATGCCCCTACTAGTGATACTTCTTGCACTGTACAATTTATAGTTTGAAAAGCCACTAAAATATTTAATTTTTTTATTAAAACAAAGTGCTCAAACACAGACTTGTATAGAAAATAATGCAAAGCAAGATTAACTAGTTCACACTGATATAAATATCTTTTTTCAGAATATTGTTAAATAAAAAGTTACAACTCATGCAACATCCTATCACTTTCTATTCTCTCCCTCTCCAGAGTTAATGACATCATTTCCATTCACCTTCTTGAATAACATGGAATTTATTTATCTTTACATAAAGTCATCATGATGGATGTAGTGTTTTGCAACTTAAAAAGCTTAAATCCAAAGGCATTTCCTTTAAAACATCTGTCAGATCTCCTTCATCCTTCCCAAATTATCCCAATGGCATATTTGTGAGGAACAAAGGAGGTAAAATGGTACCTGGATTTGTTAAAGTAAAATTACTTCACGAAATCCTGTGCTTTGTGCTTTTAATGTCTTTTACTTGTACATATGAGGAGTTTCACCAATACACTCATCTTGCATTCAGAAATAATCATGAATGCAATGACTTTAAGACCTTGACCTTTAAGAAAATTTTATTTAGAACATTTTTCTTCTTATCATTAGTTTACAAATCAGGGACTTCTTGCTAATTTCACTTGCAAACTTTATCACTATGACTGGTATTTACTGCACTTAACCTTCACCTTTCTGAAAATAACATTAAGGTGTTATTTGCATAAGTTAAAATTATTACAATTGAATGCTTCCCTGACTATATTTTTTTAAATCACTTCTCCATAAATTCTATTATAGAACATTATTAAGCAAAGTCATTCTGAAAAACTATTGAAGAAATTGTTTTTTCACAAGATAAACTTATTTTGATTTTCACTTTAGAGATGGATCTTCAGCCAATATTTCCTCTACTTATTGGGGTTCTTTACTTCATATCCAACTAGTGTGGCTAACTACTTGCTTCAACAAAAGAAGCAAAATACTGAGCCTCAAGTAACTCTTAAAGAGAATGGGAAAAGAAATGTTAATACATACAATTTTTCTGTTTTCCAAAATTAGGTAGTCTCATGATAGTTTATAAAAAATAAAACACAATCAACTTCCTGATTTTTTCAAGAATTGTAAGAAAAAGATCTTAACTTTACCACACATTTATTCTGAACTAGACTTTTCACTCTGTGCTTAAATCTTTTACATAAACTTGATATAAAATTCTGCAAAGCAGAACATTTCTGATGGACTTTGAGACAAAAAGTTTATCAACACCATTCTGTGCAGGTTTTGACTATTTATTTTAGTACCAAAAGAAATACTAAACACATTACCAAGGAAACATATTTGTCACATGAAAAAAAAAGTTTCTCCAATCTAAATCCCTTGCAGAAAATTACATCTAAACCTTGCAATGAAGAACCAGACAATGTTTGGGCTTCGTGTTCCTCAGTTTGGGCAACTTTTGTTCATGACCTGGAAAGTAGGGCACTCACTGGAGCTGGATTTCCTTTAGGGTCTATGAGTTTACCAGATTCAAGGTTAAAGAAACAGTATGCACAAGACTGACATCACTTCAGATCCCAACACAAGTTCAAGTGTTCCCACCCTCACTTTTGATCAGCTGGCTACAAATTTCGGGGTTCCTACAACCAATTCCAGGCTCAATAATTACCTAGAATGACTCATACAACTCAGGAAAGCATGATACTTATAATTTTATAAGCATGATTATAATTTTATAATAGCAAGAGGATACAAAGCAGAAGAGAGAAAGGGAGAGACACACAGGGTGAGGATTTCCAAATGAAACTTCTGCTGTCCTCAGAGATACATTACTCTCCTGGTACCAAAGTATCACAATATTCAAAGAGTATTGCAAGCCAGGAAAGCTCACTCAAGCTTGGAGTTCAGAATTTTTACTGGTGTTTCACTCTGTAGGTATGATTGATTTAATCATTGCCCACATGACTAAATCTCATTTCCCCTCCCTTCTCTAGATGTTAGGCTGAAATCATATGCTCAAAGCCTCAAGCCTCTAATTACATGGGTAGTATATCTAATATGGCCAGCCCTGGTCCTGAGTCACCTGGTTGCTTAAACTATGTAGGAAACAACCATGACTCACCTCATTAGCATAAACTATCAGGTGTAGTCTGAAGGGCCACTGGGAATAACAGACATTCATCACTAGCAAATTTCCAAGGGTTTAGAGGTTACATATCAGGAAGCAAAAACAAAGGCCAACCAAATTCCTTATTACACAGGCTCTTTCCTTTGAACAAAATCTAATAATAAATTCAAAATCATTACAGCATTAAACAATACAGAAATGATCAAAATCACAGTAGAAAATTTATTTCTGTACTAGAAATCCTGAGCTCCCAGCCCACGCCTTCTCATCCTTAGCAATTCCAAGTAAGGACTCCGTGCTGGTAAGAGCTACACAGCTGCTGCAAACCCAAGAGGGGCTGAATCAGTCAGGAAAGCACAGAACTTCAAGATAAAAATAGTGAACAACATGATGATAATGTCAAGGTAAAAGTAAATCAAAGCCCAAAAATCTGACCAGTTTTCAGCAATAGGAAAGAATCTACTGGTTCACAGATCAGCATAAATAGATAAGCCTCTTGGTAGCCCAACCATCTTTTTCAATGTGTCTTAAATGTGACCCAAGATAAAATAATAAAACGTGTATTTTACATGGATTCAGTTTGAGAGAACACATTATCAGACAAAGATTTTGTAAGTTTACTTTGAAAGCAGGTATTCTGTATTGCAAAACTCATACTATACATAGTGAATTGGTTGCTCTTATTCGGGGGACCTGTACACTACTGCCCTTGCTACGCTGTGAATGATGGTCTCTTACACAGGTATAATTCAGCTCTGTTACCAAAGGAAGAAAATATATTGATTTGAGATGAGAATTTCTCAATCTGCCTTTAGAACAATGTTTTCTCTCATTATGCCAGATGAGGGTTGGTGGCATATTTTAACTATAGAGAGTATGAAGTTCTCAAAAAGTCCCTTGAATTACCTGACCCTGGCCTACATATACCTGATATTCAAAAGCTATTAGGGTGCAATATGGAGAATGAAAACTAAGAAAACTAAATGATACAAAATTTAAAAGTGCAATCTCCCTGGCCAATTTTGTTTAAAGTAAAGAAAACACTACCTATTAGGAAAAAAAACTTAAACATCATTGAACTATTCTGGGCTTGGGAGGGGGTAAAAAATGAATATGTACCAGGATATAATGTGGATTTTTATCAGCTGTTCTTCCTTTCCACTGAGGATAAAATAAGAAGCTTTGAACCTAAGTTGCTACAAGAGAGATTTAGCTGGGATATAAACAAGAAATTCTTGACAAGAGACACATTGCTAAATATGCAAACAAGTTACAAAGGGAGGTTCAGATCTCTCAATATGGGATAAAATTTCTTATCTGAGATCTTGAAAATGTAATCCTTTTGTGTGTCAATGCAAACTGGGAAGAAAGTTTCAGTTCAATGGTCTTATATCAATTGTTCTACTGTCCCATACCTAAGCAATGATTTGTTTTCATAAATGTTTAGAAAGATTTTGCTTTTAAAAATCATTGATTCATAATATCAATAACTAATGTAACTTGGATGCCTTTAAGTTTGGATCATTTTTATAAATGTTTATATCTGCATTATGACATTTGATCAATCAAGGTACAACTGAAGTTTTCATAAATAAACTAGATAGTACCCATTCAAAATATCCTAATCCCAAGTCTTTTATAGTTACTCTGAGTGGAAGAAGCCAGACAGATAAAAAAGAATAGACACTGTGCGAGCTAGGAAAACTTTCCCATTTTTCCCTCTAGGTTCTTTGGCTGATCTAATAATTAAACTGCCATATGACGATTAACAGAATAAAAACAAATTGAATTTAATATATACATATAGGAGAACTCTCCCAAAATAGATGAGGGTTAAGACAGGCAATCAAACTAAGGAGAAGGGCACATATGCCATCCCAAGATAAGGAGAAGTGTATGGGGACCTGGGCCTTCAAAAGGGACGAAAACAATTCAAAGATGAGAAGAGCAAAAGTTTGGTAAACAGATGTTTGCCCTGCCACACAGATAAATCTTTCTGATATAAAAGGTTCTCTCTGGTAATAGCTTTCTTTCTGTACAGGCACTCCACCTAAATTCCTTCAGGTAGTTAAGGGAGAGAAAAAAGCTTTACCTGAGTCTGTAGGTCTTAATTGCCTTAGCTCAAAACAATCACTGGCCCAAGTGGCACATTTTGGGGTAATATATTCTGATCCCTCATCTTATCATTCCATTTATATAACACTCCAGAAAGTGCAAAATAATCTATACTAACAGAAAATAAACCAGTAGTTGCCTAAATATGGAGGTAAACATTGGACAGGATTGAGAGTGAGGGATAACAAAGGAGTGTGAAGAAACTTTTGAGAATGATTGGTAAGTTCATGATCTGAATTGTGATAGCTTATAGGTGTGTGTATATATACATATATATATATATCAAAATTTCATACAAATATTATGAAAATGTACATTTTAAATGTGTGTAGCTTATTGTATGTTGTGTCTCAATGAAGCCTTTTTTAAAAACTCATTGAATGATATACTTAAGATCTGTGTATTTCATTGTACATAAATTACATCTCAATAAATATTGTTTTCAAAAAAATACCCATCCCTTTAATCACATGCTGCCCTTTTCTTCCCCTACTCAATATGACACTATTATTTTCCATAGTTCAACCTCATTCCCTTCTAATAATTGCTAGAGCACTCTAGTTAAACTGGTATAACTTTTAATTTACTTCACACTCTCTCTTACCTTTATAATTTATTATATTATTTTATAATTTGTTAGCTCACTTCACTCTTTAATTGAAAGGTAAGAGAAATTGGCTCCAAAACTCTCTAGTCCCTACAACCACCACTCCCGGTAAATAGACTGTTTCCCAAATTTTTTACATTTAGAGTATTTTTTTCAGCCAAATTTACTTGCTTTTTTTTTTTAATTCTGCACAATTCATCTTAAAAGCCTTTTCTATGAATTCATTTTTGAAGAACTATAATTGAAGAGTTATCTACTATTTAGCCTTGTAACTCCAGGGGAAAATCCCGTGGCAAATACCTTTGAAACCAAAGTAAAAGGGAGAAATAAAGTTTAAGAAACCCGTTTATTTCTTACAGGCAGTCATCCTGTCTCTCTTGACCAGGCTGCAGCAGAAGAGAGCTCCACCCAACCTCTCTGGTCCAGATAAACCCTCACATGCCCTTGTAATTACCTATTGATATGTAGATTAATTACTTCACTCCCCCCCTTGGAAACACCTATTGATATGCAAATACACTAAAGCCAGGCAAGAGATTCTGGAAATACTGTAATTTTACCCACAGGCCCTTTCTTGGATAATTGTACATACCCACCCTAAAATATCTCTTGTTCATCATCTATGCTCATCAGTAAAACAGACGTTGGAAAAGTGTTATGGTACAAAGTAGTTCAATTATAATTTCCAAAGGGAAAAATTCATCCAGTAACTCCAAAATATTATATCAAACACAGGTCCACAAACACTAAATATTTTTAATTAACATAGTGCAACAGAAAAAGGAAAATTAGCAACACTAAAAATGGCAAATACCCAAATATATGGGAATTATAACATGGCAATGATAAAGTCTCATTAAACTATGTCATTTTTAATATAACAAATACAATTTTATACCCAACATGGACAAGTCCCTGAAAGAGGAAGAATTCCTAGATTGATCAAGGAAACAGCAAAGAGCCCAGTGTTGCTACAATAAAGGGAGCAAGGAGGAAACCATGTGAATGATAAATATGTTTGTTTTTCAAAATTAAAGAATCTACAAGAAAAATACTTTTAAAATCACTATGTCATGTGGTATAAAGCATGGTGTTGTTAAGACCTATATCCCAGATCCCTGGATATCAATTACATCCACTACTCAAAAAAGTACACGTCCACCAAAACCAGTCTCTGGATTGGCTTTTTCATGTATATTTTACTCTTAAGTTATATGTATGTATTTTCCATCTAACTCTAAGATATTTGTACTTGGTGAAAACTTAAGCTACACACATTCTTTATCTTTTAGACTTTATGGAATCTTAAATTCTCTCCTCCTTTTGGACATGCCAATCTTAGGGATATTTAAAATAATATCTTAATAAATATCAGAGTCTCATATGGCTATATCCGGTCATATACTGGCCATATCCACTCTATACTCTTAACAATTATGTTATACTGCCTCTGCTTCTATTTAAAAGGATGATGGAGAGCAGAAAAGATGGCAGAATAGGAAGGCAAGGCAGAAACATACTCCCACACACACACCAAGGATGTAACTACAGTAAATACAACTAATCCTGAAAAACACCTGCGGATTACAGAACCGACCATCTATAACTGGTAAAGAAGATAAGACCACATTCAGAAAGGTAGAGTGGCAGAACTATGATCAATGGGACCCAAGACCTTCCCCTCTTTGAGCCCACAAGTGAGAGGAAATAAACTGAGCAGGAAGGGGATAAAAACTGAGGAATCTGCACACCTGGACCTAGAGAACTCCTCCAGAAACACAAAGTCACATTGCACTGGGCTTTGAGATTTACAGGGCGGGAAACCAGGGAGAGTTGGGAGCACTGTGGGAGGCTGAGATGCCTGTCGTTTGTGAAGGACAGTCACACTCCCTCAATCCCATTGTGACCCAACACAGAGGCAGAAGTTTGAAAGATTTACCACCAGTGGGAAGTGTGCTGGAGGCATGGGGGTTGGAGGGAGCTCTCCCTGGAGGAGAAAGGCAGATAGTTGACATGTCCCCAGACCTCCCTCAGCCCAAGTTGGTCAAGTGCTCATGGTAGCCAGCTCAAAACACTCAATCTTACTCACTGGTGGCTCAGACCTGTAGCAATGCTCCCTTGTTCACCTGCTCAGCCTGGCCTGCCTGGCTGAGCAGGGACCACCATTGCTGATGGACAAACAGAGGGGGCCCCTGCCCACAACACATCCCAGCAGAAGCACCACATAGCACACAAAGGACATAGAGAGGCAAGCTGTCAGCCTCTGCTGACAGATCAGCCACAGCCCAGCAGAGAGACAGAAAGGTGATCCCCTTCAAAGCCCACCAACAGCAACTGCAGCTCCACCACAAAGGAGAACAAAGCACCGATGAGCAAAGCTCTTCCTATACTGGGCACCACATGATGCTTTCTTCATAAAGCCATTACTTTCCAGATGAGGAGGCAAAGCAGATCTATCTAATACAAAGAAACATAGAAATATAGACAAAATGAGGAAACAGAGGAATATGTTCCAAACAAAAGAACAAGATAAGACACCAGAAAGATGGCTAAGTGAAATGGAGATTACCAATCTTCTTGATAAGGATTGCAAAGTAACAATCATAAGAATGCTTACTGATCTGGAGAGAAGAATTGATGATCTCAGTGAAAACTTCAACAAAGGCATAGAAAATTTGAAAAAAAGCCACTCAAAGCTGAAGAATACACTAACTGAAATGAAAAACACAATGGAGAGAATGAATAGCAGACTGCTGGAATTAGAGGAAAGAATCAATGAGAAAGAAAATAGAGAACAAGAAAACAACTGAGAAACATAGAGAAAAAGAATCTCTATAAATTAAAGAATTCTAAGAGAGATGCATGAAAACTCCAAAGAAAACAGTATTCACATAATAGGGGTCTGAGAAGGAGAGACAAAGGTGTAGAAAGTCTCTATGAAGAAGTAATTGCTGAAAACTTCCCGAACCTGGAGAAGGAAATAGACATCCAGGTCCCAGAAGCACAGAGAACACCTAACAAAAGGAAGCACAGGAGAACAACACCAAGACACATAGTAATTAAAATGGCAAAGATTAAGGATAAAGAGAGGGTATTGAAAGAAGCTAGAGAGAGGCAAAACTTTGCTTATAAAGGAAACCCCATAAGGCTATCAGCAGATTTCTAAGCAGAAACTTTACAGGCCAAAAGGGTGTGGCATGTAATGTTTAATGTATTGAAACAAAAGGACCTTCAACCAAGAATCCTTTACCCAGGAAGGTTATCATTCAAAATTGAAGGAGAGATGAAAACATTCCCAGATAAAAGAAAGTTAAAAGAATTCACCACAACTAAACCAACCTTACAGGTATGTTAAAGGGACTTCTGTAGATGGAAATACTCTTAAGCTTCAGTATTTCTCATCAGTGAAAATAAACCTACAGTAAAGGTAGTTGACCAATTACTAAGCTAGTATGAAGTTAAAACGCAAAAGTAGTAAAATCAGCTATACACAAAATCAGTCAAGGGATCACAAATGATTTAGAGTACGACATCTTACACATAAAGTGTGAAGGAGGAGTAGGAAGAATAAAAAAAGTACTACATTTAAATTGTTTTTGAAATAGAATGACCATCAACTTAATATATACTGCTATATATTTAGAAAACTATCTATGAACCTCATGGTAAATACAAACATAAAGCCTATATTAGATCCAAAAAAAGCCTCAGTAAATACAAAAAGATTGAAATTGTATCAATAACACTAAACAAAACCATCAATAACTAGAGAGGAATATAAAAGAGGAAGAAAGAAATAGAGAGGAACTAAATAAAAAGCAGAAAACAATTAGTAAAATGGCAATAATTACATACCTATCAATAACAACGTTAAATGTAAATAGACTGAGTGCATCAATCAAAAGACATATGGTGGGAGATTGTATAAAGAGACAAAACCAATCTATATGTTTCCTACAGGAGACTCATTTCAGACCTAAAGACATACATACTGAAAGAAAAGGGATGGAAAAGTATTCCATGCAATAAGAGACAAAAAAGCAGGGATTGCAGTACTTGTTGTATCAGACAAAATAGACCTCTAAACAAAGAAAGCTACAAGACACAGAGAAGACATTAAATAATGATAAAGAGATCAGTCCAATAAAAGGGTGTAACAATTGTAAATATCTATGCACCCAAATAGGAGCACCTAAATATATAGAACAAATACTAACAGACCTAAAGAGGGAAATAGCAAGACAATCATATAGGAGATTTTAACACCCTACATAGATCAATGGACAGATCATCCAGACATAAAATAAATAATAAAACAAAGAAATTGAAAAACATATAAGACCAGATGGACTTAACAAATATATACAAATATTCCACCCAAACACAGCAAAACACACATTTTTCTCAAGTACATATAGAACAATCTCCAGAATAGATCACATATAAGGACACAAAAAGAGTGTCAATAAACACAAAAAGATTAAAATTGTATCAAGCATCACCTCAGATAACATTGGTACAAACAAGAAATAAATTGCACAAAGGAAACCAAAAGGGCCACAACACATGGAAGCTAGCAACATGCTTCTAAATAATCAGTGGATCATTGGGGAAGATGACGGGGAGGGAGAAGGGGCACAATAATTCACAATCACAATATAGATAGAACAAAGAGATGGTAATGCAGTACAGAGAATACAATTAATGACTCTGTAACATCTTGCTATGTTGATAGACAGTGACCACAATGGAGGGGTGAGGACTTGATACTATGGGTGAGTTTTGAACAACTGTGTTATGTATTTGAAACCATCATAAGATTGGATATCAGTGATACTTTGATTTTAAAAAATCAATGAATCAATGAACAAATCAAAACAGAAATCAAGCAATAAATGGAGACAAATGGAGACAAATGAAAACAAAAATACAAGACAAATACGTGAGATGCTGTAAAAGCAATTCTAAGAGGGAAGTACACAGCAACACATGCATACCTCAAGAAACATGAACAACACCAAACAGTCTAAACTCACAACTAAAGAAACTAGAAAAAAAAGAACAAATGAAACCCAAAGGTAGTAGAAGAAAGGATATAATAAATATTCAAACAAAAAAAATACAGAAGAATAAAACAGTAGAAAAAAATCAATGAAACCAAGAGCTGATTCTTTGAGAAGATAACCAAAATACATAAACCCCTAGCCAGACTTATCAAGAAAAAAAGAGAGAGGACAGAAGTAAACAAAATCAGAAACAAGAAAGGAAGAGTTAAAACTGAAACCACAGCAATAAAAGAATTACTAGAAAATTCGATGAAAAATTACATGCCAATAAATTGGACAACCTAGAAGAAATGGACAAATGCCAAGAAAATTACAAACTTCAAGACTGACCCAGGAAGAAACAGAAAATCTGAACAGACCATACCAGCAATGAAATTTAATTGGTAATAAAAAAACTCCCAACAAACAAAGTCCAGGATCAGATGGTTTCACAACTGAATTCTACTAAACATTTAAAGAAGAACTAGTACCAATCCTTCAAGTTTTCCAAAAAAATGGAGGAGGCAGAAATACTTCCAAACTCATTCTATGAGGTCAACATCACTCTAATACCAAAACCAGACAGACAACAAAAAATAAAATAACAAAACAATATCCCTAATGAACACAGATGCAAAAATCCTCAACAAAATATTACAAACCAAATTCAAAAATACATCAAAAAGATCATTCATCATGTCCAAGTGGGATTTCACTCCAGAGATGCAAAGATGGTATAATATTCATAAATCAATCAATCAATATATATACCACATTAACAAAAAGAAGGGATAAAAACCTCATGATCATTTCAATAGATACTGAAAAACTGAAAAACACTGGACAAAATTCAACATCCATTAATGTAAAAAAGCTCTCAAAAACATTAGTATACAAGGAAGATACCCCAACATAATAAAAGTCATATATGACATACACACAACTAACATCATATTCAATGGTGAAAAGCTAAAAGCTTTTCCTCTAAGATCAGGAACAAAACAAGGATGTCCAGTCTCATCACTTTTACTGATACAGTACTGTAAGTCCTAGCCATGGCAATCAGACAAGATAAAGAGATAAAAGGCATACAAATTTGTAAGGAAGAAGTTAAACTGTTACTATTTGCAGAAAATATACTATATAGAGAAAACCCTAAAGATGCCAACAAAAAAACTATTAGAATGAAAACCAGATTCAGTAAGGTTCCAGTATACAAAATCAATATACAGAAATCTGTTGCATATCTACCTAAATAACAAAGAGCTAGCAGAAAGAGAAATCAGGAAAACAATTTCACTTACACTTGTATCAAAAATAACCAAAGAGGTGAAAGACCTTTACTCTGAAAACTATAAGGTACTCACAAGAAAAATTAAAGAAGACACAAATAATTGGATATCAATCCCACGCTCATGGATAGGAAGAATTAATATTCTCAAATTGGCTATTCTGCCCATAGATTCAGTGAAATCCCTATCAAAATACCAACAACATTTTTCAATGAACTAGAGCAAATAATCCTAAAATACCTATGGAACCACAAAAGACCCTGAATAGCCAATGCAATCCTGAGAAAGAA
The DNA here is from genome assembly GCA_032199065.1 of Smutsia gigantea. Lineage (NCBI taxonomy): Eukaryota > Metazoa > Chordata > Mammalia > Pholidota > Manidae > Smutsia > Smutsia gigantea. The sequence goes on from JAVSCE010019212.1 coordinate 18,259, forward strand.
CAAAGCTGGAGGATTGTTCCCTGACTTCAAGCTCTACTCCAAAACTACAGTAATCAAAACACCATGGTACTGGCACAAGAAAAGAACCATAGATTAATAGAACAGAACAGAGAGCCCAAATATAAACTCACACATATATGGTCAATTAATATATGATAAAGGAACCATGAAAATACAACGGGGAAAAGACAGTCTCTTCAATACTGGTGTTGGGAAAACTGGACAGCCACATGTAAGAGAATGAAACTGGGTTACTCTCTAACTCCATACACAAAAGTAAACTCAAAATGGATCAATGACCTGAATGTAAGACATGAAATCATAAAACTCTTAGAAGAAAACATAGGCAAAAATCTCCTGAGCATGAGCAGTTTTTTTCTAGACACATCTCCTCAGGACAGGGAAACAAAATCAAAAATAAACAAGTTGGATTTCTGCACAGGAAAGGACACCATTAAGAGAACAGAAAGGAAACCTACAGTATGGAAGAACATATTCATAAATGATTTATCTGATGAGGGGTTAACATCCAAAATACATAAAGAACTCACACATTCATTGCAAAAATAAATAAATAACCTGATTAAAAATGGGCAGAGGACCTAAACCAACATTTCTCCAAAGAAGAAATACAAGGGCCAACAGGCACATGAAAAGATGCTCCATACCACTAATTATCAGGGGAATGCAAATGAAAACCACAATAAGCTATTACCTCACACCAGTCAGAATGACCACTACCCAAAAGACAAGAAAGAAAAAGTGTTGGTGAGGACATGGAAAAAAGGGAACCCTCTTACACTATTGGTTGGAATTTAAATTGGTGCAGCCACTGTGAAAAGAAGAATGGAGGTTCTCAAGAAACTAAAAAAAGAAATACCATGTGACCCAATAATTCCACTTCTAGGAATTTATCTGAAGAAAACAAAACTTTCATCAAAAAGATATGTACACCCCTGTGTTTACTGCCACATTATTTACAAAAACCAAGATAAGGAAGCAACCAAAGTATCCATCAATATACATTTTTTCTTTTGGGTGGTGGATAAGGAAGATTTGGTACGTATGCACAATGGAGTATTATACAGCCATAAATAAAAAATCCTGCTCTTTGCAACAACATAGAGGGACTTAGAGTGTACTATGCTAAGTGAAATAAGCAAGGTGGGGAAAGACAAACACCGTATGATTTCACTTATATGTGGAATCTAAAAATAAAACAAAACTAAATGAACAAAATAGCAACAGACACATAGACACTGAGAAGTGACAGGCAGTTACCATAAGGGAGGAGTGGGGAGGTTGGTTCGGGTGAGTGAAGGGGCTAAAGAGACAAAAAATCTCAATCATAATACAAAATCATTATGGGGATGGAAGTGCAGCATGGAGAACATACCCAGTGACTATGTAAAATCTTTCTATGTTGACAGATAGTATCTGTGCTAATTGGGATGACGATTTTTTTTATTAAGGTATTATTGATATACACTCTTACGAAGGTTTCACATGAAAAAACAATGTGCTTATTACATTTACCAATATTATCAAGTACCCACCCTTACCTCAATGCAATCACTGTCCTCGGGTGTAGTAAGATGCCACAGATTCACTATTTGCCTTCTCTGTGCTACACTGGTTTCCCCATGATATCCCACACCATGTGTACTAAACAAAATACCCCTTAATCCCCTTCTGCCACCCTCCCTACCTGCCCTCCCCTTTGGTAACCACTAGTTCCTTCTTGGAGTCTCTGAGTCTGATGCTATTTTGTTCCTTCACTTTTGTTTCGTTATTATACTCCATCAATGAGGGAAAACATTTGGCACTTGTCTTTCTCCGACTGGCTTATTTCACTGAGCATAATATCCTCCAGCTCCACCCATGTTGTTGCAAATCGTAGGATTTGCTTCTTTCTTATGGCTGAATAGCCCTCCTTTGTGTATATGTACCACCTCTTCTTTATGCATTCATCCAATGATGGACACTTAGATTGCTTCCATTTCTTGGCTATTGTAAAAAGCGCTGCAATAAACATAGGGGTGCATACGTCTTTTTGAATCTGAGAAGTGGCATTCTTTGGGTAAATTCCAAGGAGTGGGATTCCTGGGTCAAATATTTGTATTTTTAGTTTTCTGAGGAACCTCCATATTGCTTTCCACAATGGTTGAACTAGCTTACATTCGCACCAGCAGTGTAGGAGGGTTCCCCTTTCTCTGCATCCTCACCAGGATTTGTTGTTCTTAGTCTTTTGGATGCTGGCCATCCTTACGGGTGTGAGGTGATATCACATTGTGGTTTTAATTTGCATTTCCCTGATAATTAGTGATGTGGAGCATCTTTTCATGTGTCTGTTAACCATCTGAATTTCTTTGTTGGGGAACTGTCTCTTCATATCCTCTGCCGATTTTTTAATCGCCTTATTTGCTTTTGGGTGTTGAGGCATGTAAGTTCTTCATGTATTTTGGATGTTAACCCCTTGTCGGATATGTCATTTACAAATATATTCTCCCATATAGCAGGATGCCTTTTGGTTCTTTTAATGGTGTTCTTTGCTGTACAGAAACTTTTTAGTTTGATGTAGTCCCATGAGTTCATTTTTGCTTTTGTTTCCCTTGCTCAAGGAGATGCATTCAGGAAGAAGTTGCTCATGCTTATATTCAGGAGATTTTTGCCTGTGTGGGCTTCTAAGAATTTTATGGTTTCATGACTTACATTCAGGTCCTTGATGCATTTCAAGTTCACTTTTGTGTATGGGGTTAAACAATAATCCAGTTTCATTCTCTTGCATGTAGGGGCCCAGTTTTGCCAACACCAGCTGTTGAAGAGACTGTCATTTCCCCATTGTATGTCCATGGCTGCATTATCATATATTAGTTGACCATATATGGTTGGGTTTATATCAGGGCTCTCTAGTCTGTTCCATTGGTCTATGGGTCTGTTCTTGTGCCAGTACCAAGTTCTCTTGATTACTCTGGCTTTGTAGTAGAGCTTGAAGTTGGGGATGATAATCCCCCCAATTTATTGTTCCTTCTCAGGATTGCCATGGCTATTCAGGGTCTTTTGTGGTTCCATATGAATTTTAGAATGACTTTCTCCAGGTCGTTGAAGAATGCTGTTGGTGTTTTGATAGGAATTGCACTGAATCTGCAGATTGCTTTGGGAAGGATGGCCATTTTGAAAATATTAATTCTTCCTAATCATGAGCACGGGATGTGTTTCCATTTATTGGTATCTTCTTTAATTTCTATCATGAGTGTCTTGCAGTTTTCAGAGTATAAGTCTTTCACTTCCTTGGATAGGTTTACTCCTAGGTATTTTACTCTTTTTGATGCAACTGCAAATGGAATTGTGTTCCTGATTTCTCTCTCTGCTAGTTCATTGTTAGTGTATAGGAATGCCACAGATTTCTGCGTAATTGATCTTGTATCCCACAACTTTGCTGAATTCAGATATTAGATACAGCAGTTTTGGACTATATTCTTTAGGGTTTTTTATGTACACTATCATGTCATCTGCAAACAGGAACAGTTTCACTTCTTTGCCAATCTGGATGCCTTTTTTTTCTTTGTGTTGTCTGACTGCTGTGGCTAGGACCTCTAGAACTCTGTTGAATAAAAGTGGGGAGAGTGGGCATCCTTGTCTTGTTCCTGATCTTAAAGGAAAAGCTTTCAGCTTCTCACTGTTAAGTATTATGTTGTCTGTGGGTTTGTCATATATGGCTTTTATTATGTTGAGGTACATGCCCTCTATACCCATATTGTTAAGTTTTTATCATGAATGGATGTTGAATTCTGTCAAATGCGTTTTCAGCATCTATGGAGATGATCATGTGGTTTTTGTCCTTCTTTTTGTTGATGTGGTGGATGATGTTGATGGATTTCCGAATGTTGTATCATCCTTGCATTCCTGGAGTAAATCCTACTTGATCATGATGGATGATCTTTTTTATGTATTTTTGCATTCAGTTTGCTAATATTTTGTTGAATATTTTTGCATCTATGTTAATCAGGCTATTGGTCTGTAGTTTTCTTTTTTTGTGGTGTCTTTGCCTGGTTTTGGTATTAGAGTGATGCTGGCCTCATAGAATGAGTTTGGAAGTATTCCCTCTTCTTCTCCTCTTTGGAAAACTTTAAGGAGGATGGGTATTAGGTCTTCACTTAATGTTTGATAAAATTCAGTGGTAAAGCCATCTGGTCCAGGTGTTTTGTTCTTAGGTAGGTTTTTGATTACCAGTTCAATTTCATTGCTGGTAATTGGTTTGTTCAGATTTTCTGTTTCTTTCTGGGTCAGCCTTGCGAGGTTGTATTTTTCTAGAAAATAGTCCATTTCATCCAGGTTATCCAGTTTGTTAGCATATAATTTTCCATGGTATTCTTTCATAATTCTTTGTATTTCTGTGGTGTCCATAGTGATATTTCCTTTCTCATTTCTGATTCTGTTTATGTGAGCAGACTCTCTTTTTTTCTTGACAAGTCTGGCTAGGAGTTTATCTATTTTGTTTATTTTCTCGAAGAACCAGCTCCTGTTTTCATTGATTCTTTCTATTGTTTTATTTTCTCGATTTTATTTATTTCTGCTTTAATCTTTATATGTCTCTCCTTCTACTGACTTTGGGCCTTATTTGTTCTTCTTTTTCTAGTTCCATTAATTGTGACTTTAGAATGCTCATACGGGATTGTTCTTCATTCCTATGGTAAGCCTGTATTGCAATATACTTTCCTCTTAGCATGGCCTTCGCTGCGTCCCACAGATTTTCTGATGTTGAATTATTGTTGTCATTTGTGTCCATATATTGCTTGATCTCTGTTTTTATTTAGTCATTGATCCATTGGTTATTTAGGAGCATGTTGTGAAGCCTCCATGTGTTTGTGGGATTTTTCATTTTCTTTGTGTAATTTATTTCTAGTTTCATACCTTTGTCATCTCTGAAACTGGTTGGTACAATTTCAAACTTTTTGAATTTACCGAGGCTCTTTCTGTGGCCTAGTATATGATCTATTCTTGAAAATGTTCCATGTGCACTTGAGAAGAATGTGTATTCTGATGCTTTTGGGTGTAAAGTTCTGTAGATGTCTCTTAGGTCCACAGTTCTATTTTGTTTTTCAAAGCCTCTGTCTCCTTACTTATTTTCTGTCTGGTTGATCTGTCTTTCAGAGTGTGTGGAGTGTTGAAGTCTTGTAGAATGAATGCATTTCATTCTATTTCTCCTTTTAATCCTGTTATTATTTGTTTCACATATGTAGGTGCTCCTGTATTGGACACAGATATTTATAATGGTTATATCTTCTTGTTGGATTGACCCTTTTATCATTATGTAATGTCCTTCTTTGTCTCTTGTGACTTTGTTTTGACGTCTACTTTGTCTGATACAAGTACTGCAACTCCTGCATTTTTCTCCCCATTAGTTGCATGAAATATCTTTTTCCATCCCTTCACTTTTAGCCTGTGAATGTCTTTGGGTTTAAAATGAGTCTCTTGTAGGCAGCATATAGATAGGTCTTGCTTTCTTATCCATTCAGTGACTCTATGTCTTTTCATTGGTGCATTCAGTCCATTTACATTTAGGGTGATTATCGATAGGTATGTACTTATTGCCATTGCAGGCTTTAGATTCGTGGTTACCAAAAGATCAAGGTTAACTTCCTTGCTATCTAAGAGTCTAACATCTCACTTACTATGCTATTACAAACACAATCTAAAGGTTCTTTGTTTGTTTGTTTGTTTGTTTTCCCTCCTCCTTTTTCTTCCTCCTCCCTTCTTTATATATTAGGTATCATATTCTGTCCTCTTTGTCTATCCATTGATTGATTCTGGGAATGGTTAATTTAATTTTGTATTTGTTAGTAATTAACTGTTCTACTTTCTTTACTGTGGTTTTATTACCGCTGGTGACAGCTATTAAACCATAGGAACACTTCCACTATAGCAGTCCCTCCAATACACTATAGAGATGGTTTGTAGGAGGCAAATTCTCTCAGCTTTTGCTTATATGGAAATTGTTTAATCACTCCTTCAAATCTAAATGATAATCCTGCCAGATAAAGTATTCTTGGTTCAAGGTCCTTCTGCTTCATTGCATTAAATACATCATGCCACTCCCTTCTGGCCTGTAAGGTTTCTGTTGAGAAGTCTGATGATAGCCTGATGGGCTTTCCTTTGTATGTGATGTTATTTTTCTCTCTGGCTGCCTTTTATAGTCTGTCTTATCCTTGATCTTAGCCATTTTAGTTACTATATGTCTTGGCATTGTTTTCCTTGGGTCCCTTGTGTTGGGAGATCTGTGCATTTCCACGGCCAGAGAGACTATCTCCTTCCCCACATTGGGGAAGTTTTCATCAATTATCTCCTCAAAGATACTTTCTATCCCTTTTTCTCTCTTCTTCTTCTTCTGGTACCCCTATAATGTGAATATTGTTGCGTTTGGATTAATCACACAGTTCTCTCAATATTCTTTCATTCTTAAAGATCCTTTTTTCTTTCTATGCCTCAGCTTCTTTGTATTCATCTTCTCTAGTTTCTATTTCATTTATGGTCTCCTCCACCATACACAATCTGCTTTTTATACCTTCCATTGTGCTCTTCAACGATAGGATCTCCGACCACAATTCATTCGTGAGTTCTTTTTTTTTTTATACTTTATTTTGGTATCATTAATCTACAATTACATGTGCAATATTATGGTTATTAAACTACCCCTTCATCAGGTCCCCCCCACCAACCCCATTACAGTCACTGTCCATCACCGTAGTGAGATGCTATAGAATCACTACTTGTCTTCTCTGAGTTGTTCAGCCCTCCCTGTGCCCCCCAACATTACGTCTGCTAATTATAATGCCCCTTTTTACCCCTTATCCCTCCCTTCCCACCCATATTCCCCAGTCCCTTTCCCTTTGGTAACTATTAGTCCGTTCTTGGGTTCTGTGAGTCTGCTGCTGTTTTGTTCCTTCAGTTTTTTTTCTTTGTTCTTATACTCCACATACGAGTGAAATCATTTGATACTTGTCTTTTTCGACTTGCCTTATTTCACTGAGCAGAATACTCTCTAGCTCCATCCATGTTGTAGCAAATGGTAGGATTTGTTTTCTTCTTCTGGCTGAATAATATTCCATTGTGTATATGTACCACCTCTTCTTTATCCATTCATCTACTGATAGACACTTAGGTTGCTTCGATTTCTTGGGTATTGTAAAAGTGCTGCAATAAACACAGGGGTGCATCTGTCTTTTTCAATCTGGGCTGCTGCATTCTTAGGGTAAATTCCTAGGAGTGGGATTCCTGGGTCAAATGGTATTTCTATTTTGAGTTTTTTGAGGAACCTCCATACTGCTTTCCACAATGGTTGAACTAATCTGCATTCCCACCAGCAGTGTAGGAGGGTTCCCTTTCCTCCACATCCTCGCCAACATTTGTTGTTGTTTGTGTTTTGGATGTTGGCCATCCTCACTGGTATGAGGTGATATCTCATTGTGGTTTTAATCTGCATTTCTCTGATGATTACTGATGCGGAGCATCTTTTCATGTGCCTGTTGGCCATCTGAATTTCTTCTTTAGAGAAGTGTCTATTCATGTTCTCTGCCCATTTCTTAATTGGATTACTTGCTTTTTGTTTGTTAAGGTGCGTGAGTTCTTTATATATTTTGGATGTCAACCCTTTATCAGATACGTCATTTGTGAATATATTCTTCCATACTGTAGGATGTCTTTTTGTTCTACTGATGTTGTCCTTTGCTGTACAGAAGCTTTTCAGCTTGATATAGACCCACTTGTTCATTTTTGTTTTTGTTTCCCTTGCAAGGCGAGATATGTTCATGAAGAAGTCACTCATGTTTATGTACAAGAGATTTTTGCCTATGTTTTTTTCTAAGAGTTTTATGGTTTCATGACTTACATTCAGGTCTTTGATCCACCTTGAGTTTACCTTTGTGTATGGGGCTAGACAGTAGTCCAGTTTCATTCTCTTACATGTAGCTGTCCAGTTTTTCCAACACCAGCTGCTGAAGAGGCTGTCATCTCCCCATCATATTTTCAAGGCTCCTTTATCAAATATTAATTGATTGTATATGTTTGGGTTAATGTTTGGATTTTCTATTCTGTTCCACTGGTATGTGGGTCTGTTTTTGTGCCAATACCAAATTGTCTTGATTACTGTGGCTTTGTAGTAGAGCTTGAAGTCAGGGAGTGTAATTCCCCCTGTTTTATTCCTCCTTCTCAGGATTGCTTTGGCTATTCGGGGTCTTTTGTGGTTCCATATGAATTTTAGAATTATTTGTTCCAGTTCATTGAAGAAAGCTATTGGTAGTTTGATAGGGATTGCATTGAATCTGTAGATTGCTTTAGGTAGTATAGCCATTTTGACAATATTTATTCTTCCTAGCCAAGAGCATGGGATGCATTTCCATTTGTTAGTGTCCTCTTTATTTTCTCTTTGGATGGTCTTGTAGTTTTCAGAGTACAGTTCTTTCACTTCCTTGGTTAGGTTTATTCCTAGGTATTTTATTCCTTTGGATGCAATTATGAATGGAATTATTTTTCTGATTTCTCTTTCTGTTAGTTCATCGTTAGTGTATAGGAAAGCAACAGATTTCTGTGTGTTAATTTTGTATCCTGCAACTTTGCTGAATTCAGATGTTAGTTCTAGTAGCTTTGGAGTGGAGTCTTTAGGGTTTTTATGTACAGTATCATGTTATCTGCAAATAGTGACAATTTGACTTCTTCTTTACCAATCTGGATGCCTTGTATGTCTTTGTTTTGTCTGATTACCTTGGCTAGGACCTGCAGTACTATGTTGAATAACAGTGGAGAGAGTGGGCATCCCTGTCTTGTTCCCGACCTTAGATGAAAAGCTTTCAGCGTCTCTCTGTTAAGTATGATGTTAGCTGTGGGTTTGTCATATATGGCCTTTATGATGTTGAGGTACTTGCCCTCTATACCCATTTTGTTGAGAGTTTTAATCATGAATGGATGCTGAATTTTGTCAAATGCTTTTTCAGCATCTATGGAGATAATCATGTGGTTTTTGTTCTTCTTTTTGTTGATGTGGTGGATGATGTTGATGGATCTTTGAATATTGTACCATCCTTGTATCCCTGGGATGAATCCCACTTGATCATGGTGTATGATCCTCTTGATGTATTTTTGAATTTGGTTTGCTAATATTTTGTTGAGTATTTTTGCATCTACGTTCATCAGGGATATTGGTCTGTAATTTTCTTTTTTGGTGCATTCGTGAGTTCTTGAATATCTTTCCATACCTCCATGAGCATGTTAATGATTTTTATTTTTAACTCCCTTTCAGGAAGATTCATGAGGTTGATGTCATTTAAATCTTTCTCAGGAGTTGTATTAATAATTTTACTCTGAACCAGGTTCCTTTGGCATTTCATATTTATATATGGTGCCCTTAGTGTCCAGGAGCTCTACTCTCTGGAGCTGCTCAGCCCCTGAAGCAATGTCGGAGTTTGCAGGGGAATGATATTGGTGCCTGGGTGAGGAAAGAGCTGTTTCCTGCTTCCCAGCTGCTATGCCTGACACCCCTGCCTGAACCGGTGGGCCGAGCACACAGGTATAAGCCTCTATGCTTTGCATTTTTCATTGCTGTAGACATATCTTCCCTCTGGCTGGCCTAATGCCAGGGTAGGGTTTGCCGGTTTGCAAACCAGGTTGCCTGTCCAGGAGAAAGATGCAGTAGTCTCCGTATCACGGAGGGTGTCCGTGGAACTGTGTATCCAGCTGAAGCACCTGAAGATCGTCTAAGGAGGAAAATTTCTTTTTCCTCCTTAAATATGAGAGTCTATATAGCAAAGCTTCCAACCTGCTGGGCAGAGTGCACCTGAAAATTTTGTCTACCTGTCCTCTCTCCTGAGCAGTATGCTCTGTTTAATTCATGCCCCTTTAGCCGTCCCTTGCTAAGGGCTTCCTTGTTAGGAAGTCTCTCAGACTGCCTGCTTTTCTTTTGTCCCAGAGCAGCCGGATATGGGCCCCTGCTTTCCTCATTGGCTGGAATCTCAGTCTCTCCAGGAATTCTGCCTGTCTTATCTTTCCAACACCGTAATCATGAGAGTATCATGCAAGCACCATGAAATGTAGGTTTGTGCTCCCAGATCAGATTTCCAGACTTAGGTATTCAGCAGTCCCAGCCCTCCACTCCCTCCCTGCTCAGTTTCTCTTCCTCCTGCTGGTGAGCTGGTGTGGGGAAATGGCTTGGTTACCGCCAGGCCACAGCTTTGGTACATTACCCTGTTCTGTGAGGTCTGCTCTTTTCTCCAGATGTATGCAGTCTGACACAGTCCTCTTTTCTGTTGCTCTTTTAGGATTAGTTGTATTAATTATATTTTTGTATTATATGCGGTTTTAGGAAGAAGCCTGTGTCTCACCCCTCCTGCCACCATCTTTATTCCAATCTCGTGACAATTTAATAATGTGTGTAACTGTTGAACCACTGTATTGTGTACTTGAAGCCAATAACATTGTATATAAACTGTACTTCAGTAAAAAAAAGTTAAATAATAAGAGAATGATAGATCTACAAATTTATATTAACTGCAAAATTCCATAATGTAAGCAAATGTTTTAAGTTTAAATAGCAAATAATATATTTTAAGTATTAAACAAACATCATGTTTAAATATTTTTTTAATTTCATTTGATTAAATTGGTTGTAACAAATTATTCCAAACCAAGCATCTGTTGAAATACAGTATTCATGTACACATTGATAGTCATTTCAGAATTCTTTTCATGAATTCAGTAAATAACAATCTCTGGTAACTTGGTTGTATGAGCTCCATGGGGAAAGGAAAAGAAGTTTGTGTCATTAGGTTTTATAAAAATTGCCTTCGGTAGCCAAACAGTAACAAAGGTGTGAAACACATGTCAAAGTGTTGCTTAATTTATTTTAAATCTTCTTCTTTTCTTTTTCTTAAAATGGAGTCTTAAAATTTTATCCTTGATAGTGACACCATTCAGAATTTTCTGGTTTGTCATTATGTATTGGCATGGAAATCATAATTGGGGGGAAAAAGTCTTGAAAATAATTTATTTACTCAGTGAAGAGAAGTTAGACCTCCCAAGGGGAGGAAGGCAAATAAATTATTCCTTTAAGGGAAAATTCCAAAGCCTAATCCTTGTGGCTTAAACTTAATTACATCTTCTTAGGGAAAAAAAAAAAGTTCCTCTCTGAAATCTTAGCATTTATAAAAATGCCAGTAATTTGAAGGTGATGAAGAAAATATTCTATTTCTATTAAATGGATAGAGCTGATCCCATGATATACCTAGAAATGCAGTGATTTTTTTTTAAGGTTTCTTTCCCAAAGGAAAAGTTCTAAAGAAATTTCAGTGGAATCATGAGAAATATTGTTATGCAGAAACAACTGTCATTGACTGCCTTTTTTTTTAGATTGACTTAAGTATAATTGACAAATAAATTATATTTAAAGCATACAATGTGGTGATTTAATATATGTATAGGTTGTGAAAGGATTTCCATAATCAAGTTAATTAATACATCTATCATGTCACATATTTACTTTTTGTTTTAAATGAGAACACTTGAGATGTGCTATAAGCAAATTTCAATTATACAATACAATGCTATCAACTGTAGTTACCATGCCAAACATTATATCCTCATACCTTAGTCATCTTATAACAGAAAATTTGTACCCTATTACAAACATCTCCCCATTTCCCCCACTTCCCAATCCATTAGTGCCTTTCATGGTTTTGCACTCTTTAAATTGTAAGTGTGCTGTTAATTTTATATCTCACATGACATATTTTATAAATAAAAGGTTCCTTTATTCACATACAGTTAAAAAAGCATATTGTAGAAATTTCTCTATAACCAGTTGAGAGTACTTAAAATATTAAGCCCATAAGTTAGGGGCCTGTATGCCCCCTGTATAAGTCATCTCAGGCTGCTATAACAAAATACCATAGTTTGGGTGGCTTAAACAACAGACATTGACCTTTCACAGTTCTGGAGCTGGGAAGTACAAGGTCAAGGTTCCAGCCAATCTGGTTCCTGGTGAGGATTCTCTTTCTGGCTTATGGAAGATGGCCTTCTTACTATGTATTCACAGGGCAGAGAGCTTTGTCTCTCTCTTCCTCTTCCTATAAGGGCCCTAATCTCATTATGAGGTTTCCACCCTCATGATCTCATCTAACCTTAATTACCTCCCAAAGGCTCCATCTCCAAATACAGTCACCTTGCTGCTTGGAGCTTCAATGTATGCATCAGGATGGGGACCAAGGAGGTGGGGGGCATAGCACATGCCATAGCTTTCCCAGTATCTGTATGTTATATGTTTATAGCTTTCATCACATCCAGAAAATCTTTACTCCTCAAATATTTCTGTCTGTATTTAAAGACATCAAAATACTATTTTTCAATTGCTTTACTATTAAGCACAATTAAGCTTTTTAAAAATAGATATTATTTTTTATACAAGTTTTAGTCATAGCTAAATTGAACAGAGATTTCCATATATCTCTGCCCTTCATAAGCATAGCCTCTTTGATTATCAACATCTTCCACCAGAGTGGTATACTTGTTACAACTGATGAATCTACACTGACACATCATAATCTCCACAAGTTCATAATTTACATTAGAGTTCACTCTTTGTGTTGTACATTCTATGGGTTTGGACAGATATAAAACATGCATTCACCATTATAGTATCATACGAAGTAGTTTCACTGCCCCAAAAGTTCTCTGTTCTTTTTCTGTTCATCCCTTTCTCCCCATACCACAATGAGTGCCAGTTAACTCCCGGCAACCACTGAACTTTTTTTACCATCCTCATAGTTCTGCTTTTTCCAGAATGTCATACAGTTGGAATCATACATTATGTAGTCTACTGATTGGCATCTTTCACTTAGTAATATACATTTAAAGCCCTCCCATGTCTTCCCATGACTTGATAGCTCATTTCTTTCTAATGCTGAATAATACTCTATTGCGTGGATATATTTATTTTAATGAAGTCCAGCTTTATTTATGTTAATGAAGTCCAGCTTATCAATTATTTCTTTTATACAGCATATCTTTGGGTGATATATAAAAAGTCATCACTAAACCCAAGGTTATCTTGATTTTTTATTATGCTATCTTCTAGGAGCTCTATAATTTTGCATTTTACATTTAGGTCTGTGATCTATTTCAAGTTCAATATTTGTGAAGGGTATGAAGTCTGTGTCTAAATTCTTCTTTTTCTCGTGGATGTGCTTCTGAAGCTTTAATATACATCTTACTAAAGAATAGGGGGTAATAATAACTAATAATAATTATTAAAGTAATAATAATAGATAACTTTTACTAATGCTTTTTTTAATGCTGTAGGCACAGGTAATAGTCTTAAGAGTTTTGGTGTATTAAACACATTTAATTGTAATGACAACCCTATGAGATAGGCAATATTATTTACATTTTACAGGAGATAAAAACTGATTTTCAGGAAACCAAATAGCTTGACACAGAAGCAGGTAATTGAAGAAGCCAGGTTTTGAAAACAGGCAGCCTAGTTCCAGAGCACATCCTCCTACTCATATACCTATAATATACCTATACTATTAAAACATTAGATAAAAAACAGCTCGTTTTATGATTATAGATCTTAATGATCATTGGGAAAGGTATAGGCAGTACTCTGGCCTGGAGGAAAAGACATTATTTTTAAGAAAGAGAATATTTCATAACTATATGTATTACATTTACTGAAATATTTGGGTTTTTATTGCCTTGATGTGTATTACATATGAGTCAAAGTAAATCTGAAGACATATATCTCCTCAACATCAGTGATAGGCACATGTATATATGATGGAAGTATTTGCCTTCATAGTTGGTGGATTAATGTTTTAAGTTGTGTGTTTGATTAATTTAAATTAATAAAAAATAACTGGTGACAGAAGGTACCTAGATTTATTGTGATCACTTCATAATGTATATATTTGAATATTATGTTGTACACCTGAAACTAATATAATAATGTCTATCAACTACACTTCAATAATAATAAATAAATAGAATGGAATGAGTTTGCTTGCATTATGCAATTGAGCAACTGTCACAGAACAGAAATATATGATAAATTATTCTTATTTCAAACCATCAGACATTTGAGACATAATCTGTACAGCTGCTTCTTAGTCTTTAACTGAAATTTTAATCTCTTCAACAAACTGGAGGCAAAAACTCAGTTTGGCTGCTTTAGCTCAGTCATTTTACATTTGCTTTGTCTATGTCAGATGTCTTTACATAATCAAAAAAATCTACTCATGTAAATTTAGTCTTCCAGATAAAATAGTGTAATAACTAACATATGGATTACACAAGCCACAGTTGATATTACAGGCCTGTGCTCACATATTTTGTGCACAGAGAACATGATGAAGCACAGTATTATAAATCTTCATTTATATCCTCTCTGGAGCAGAAGTTTTCAATGTTCCAGCAAACTGCCCAACCTATCACTAAGAGCTTGTCACATTTTCCTTTATGGCATTTCTTGTATTTATAGCCAATAATTTCTACCAGTTTTCTTGCCATTAATGACTGCCACCTGATCCCCATGATCTACCCTAAAAGCAGCCCTCAATATTATCATTTAATCTTTTCTTCAGCTTAAAGCTATGTTCACTGTAATGTCCAACAATCACCCAACACTTTATGTATGGATATAAAACTACTTCACCTTCATTTCTCCACCGTAAATGTTGCCATTTAGAGTGCACTAACTAAACTATCCAAAAAGTGCTTCTGATATCACTGTTTCCAGACTGAGTAATTTTCTAGGCTGTTCTTGGCAGTGGTGGTGACACCAGATGATTAAAAAGCTGGTATTCAGAAGCTGGACATTAGATGCTCTCAGAAGTGTGCTGTGTATCAAACTCAGAATATGATTATCCTGCCATGTGACACTCCATCCAAAGCAGGGGTAAAAATACACCAAGCTTAATAATCACCTTAGAGTCAACCACAGCCTAAATGTATACATTTAAGATAAAATTAAACGTGGATTCCTGGACAGAAAAGACTCTTCCCAAGACATTTTTTTCAACGAGTGTTCATAAAGCAGAACTTAACATAGCTAAATCTTGGGCAGATTGAACCATATGAAATTATCATTGTGAGAGTCAAAAATGGTCAAATATTGACAATTTCATATGATTTTTACTTAATGCTCAGATTATAAAATATGACCTTAATTTTTGAGAATGATGAGAAATATTGTTATGCCAACAGATGACAAAAATAGCAAGACACCACTTAATTGTCACATCATCTCCCTCATTTGTCTGGATAAAGTGTCATCTGCTACCTTAATTTTTAGTTATTGCTTACATCTCACACTCTCTGGAAGACTGTCACAGAGCAGATTAAAAAGTGGCACTATAAATCACAACTTCTGCTATCTAATACCATGGTGTCCAAACACTATGCTGACAAATTATAAGAGCGTTACAATCTTTTCAGTTCAATAGTCCAATATTCCACCAGTAGTTAGCAAAAATATGTGAAGTAAAACACATTGTGAAATAAATGCCAAGGTTAAAAATACTGCTTCAAAGTGTATAAACTTATCAGGTGCTATTATAAAGTGCCAACAGTTTTCTTCCCCAATACTTTTGTTTTACTTCAAAAATCTATTGGAATTCCCACATTAAATCTATGCCTTTGAGAGCTCAGTATGGGAATAAGAAATCAGATTAAACACAATACGGTCAGCAAACTCACACGGTATAATTATTTTTTCTTACCATTCTAAGCTCTTTACTCAAAATCCCCAAGTATTAAGGCTAGGACCTTGTTTTGTTCCTCCAGATCCTCCAAAAACCTGAGTCCTGTATTTAGCCCCTACCCACCATCTGATGTTCCAGCGGTGAGAGCTTTGGCACTGAGAGGGTTTCCACCACTGTCATCACATTTCTTATGTCCTCCACTGGTCCTCTGTGCCCCACCCCCATTTCATTTGGGCATTAAGTAAATTATTTTGCATTATTTTCTTGATATTAATCATCTATCTGGAAAAAAAAAACACCTTTCTATTATTACCAATGCCCCATTCATTTACTCAACATTTCATTCCTGAAGGACAACTGAGTTTATGGATCTGGGCCTGATTGTGCATTGCAATGGAATCCCCAAATACTGTGTCTGACTGGCCCTGATTGGCTGACTGTTACTGCCTGTTGGCTACCCCTGGGAAGATGTCAAGTCCCTGCCCTGAGCAGTGTGTGCTCCCAGTCTAGCTCCAGGCTCCAAATGTCCATTCTGAAAACCATCATGCTTTGTAAAGTATGACATTCTCCCATAAATTAACAATATCTCCCATAATTTGAAAGAATTTCCAAACATTTTAATAGCACTATATGTTGTAACTCTCAGCACATTAGTTTTCTCATAAAATACTAAATTGGAGAGAGAGTATGATATAATCTGCCATAGTTTCTTCAGTTCACAGTTTTTAGGGTATTGCCATCTGCAATCTAGTACTTTGACCTAAACAATCCAATGTTTTCTCTCCAATATCAAGGTCTTTGAATGTTTTGAAATTTGTTAATGTTAGATTAAACTGTCATTAAGGCTTTATTCATTCTTGGAAGTTTTCCACAAAAGGAAAGGAAGTTTACATATTCATAGCCCCATGGTCTCCTCAAGTCTAAAAAGCAGTACTGTAAACCATCTAATTCAAGACCTTTCCTTTATTTGAAGTAGCTTCCCCTCTCAGATTATATATGCATATGTTTAAGTGTGCATCTGTATGTGTGTGTGTGTGTGTTCCCTCTGATGTGGGTTATTATGGTTCACTGCTAAAGAAGGACTTGCCAATTTCTAATCATCTTTAAAGGACAAAAAAAGAAAAAAATGCTTACTTTGAAGTATTAATAGTCTGTAGAAATTTTAAGCCCCAAAGAGAACAAAACGTTAGAGGATTGTAAACACATTAATTATTAATAAATAGCACAATATGCACTAATATAATCACTATATGTGTAACATGCTGTAGATAATATATACCCTTATATAATGGGTTATCTTACCCATATCGGTTAATGGTTAGAGGGCTAAAATACTCAGTACATGAACCACAAATCAAAATAATTTAGTTTACTAGGCATACAAATTGACAAAGTTCCCAATAACTTCAAGGTGTCAGTTCAATTCTGCCAGCAAAACATAAAGCCAAATAATCAGGGGATGTTACCCTGCTATCAATCAGTCCTTTTTTTCTGTCAAATGGAATAATCTCTCAGTCTTAATTTCTGATCAGGTTAAAAGGCATTGTCCGAAATTTATTTCCAAGAAGTTACAAATCCATGAATGGCTGTGCAAAGGATTCAGAGTTAGTCCTGAATCATGCAGTTCTACATCCACAGGAAAACCTTTTCTAATTAAACTCCTGTTAACCTTTGACTTTTCCAAAAGAAACAACAATAATTATGCATAAAAGACACTGTTCCTGAGTCTTTCAATTTTTCTCCCTCTTTCATGAATTTTAGTTACTTCAAATCTTTTCAGAAATAATGAAATATTAGATGAATATATGAATGGATGCTAAGAATAGGTGGATAATAGAATATATAAATTTGTGTCTTCATTCTTGACCCTTCATAGTTACAAACACATTTTAGACTCTGTCTTCCAAGTTCATTCAGAACAAAAACAAAAACAAAAACAAAAAACCTTACTGAGATTTTCATTGGAATTACATTTAACTTCTAAATTATTATTATTTTCAAATTCCTGCTCATGATATATCTATCTCTCTATAGGTCTTTCTAATTTCTCTCAGGAATGTTTTACAGTTTCTACATTGGTGGCCTTGCATAACTTTTGATAAATTTGCTCACAGATATATGATAATTTCATATGATTTGAATGATATATTTTTAAATGTCAATTTCTATTTCTTGCTAGTTATGGAAATTAAATTTATTTTTTAAATAATCATTTCAAATAAAAAAATTTCCTAAACTCTTATTAATTATAATAATTTGTGGAGCCTGTGATTTTCTATTTAAATAATCTTAGCAACTACAAATAATATCAATTTATTTCTTTTCCAATTTTTTTTTCTTGCTCTACTGAACGGACTACCACTTCCAATACAATGTTCTCTGCATGCAGCGAAAGATAAACCAATCTGAAAGGGAAGAGTTCAACATTTTCAACATTGAGTATATTATTTATTGTAAGTTCATTGTACATATAAAATATCTGTTCCAGTTTGCTTATTGTTTCTTAAAAAAGGATATAAAATATTACCACTGCATTTTCTGCACCTATTGATAGAACTACAATCCAATAATATTGGGAATTTCATTAATTGATTGTCTAAAGTTAAACTAAGATTGAAATCCTAGAAGAAACCCAACTTTGTCATACTATATTATCCTTTTTTAAAGACTGAGATACTATTTGCTAATATTTTCCTTAGATATTTTTCATCTATTTTCATAAATGAGACTGGCCTATAATTAACCTTTCTTGCATTGTTCTTACCAGGTTTTGGCATAAAGTTACACTACTTTTGTTATCCGACCATTTTTTCTGTCCTCTTGGATGGTATAATTCACTAATTGAGCCAATTAAGCATAGAACTCTCTAATTAAAGGCAAATTTTGAGAGAAATTTTTGATTATTGATTCTATTCCTTTAATGACTTAGAACTTTCTGGGTTTCCTTTTCTCCTGAATAATTTTTGATAGGCTATATTTTTTAAGAATTTTTGTCTCATATGTATTTTCAAATTTGTTGATATGTTACTAATAGTATCCAGTCATTGTCCGCTTAATTTCTGTAATAACCCTAATGTTAGAGTTTTCTCAAAGGTGATGTTCACCACTTGTTTTATTCTCTGTTTATTCTCACCAGAGATTTGTCAATTTTATTGGTCTTAAAAAATAAAAAGACTTTAGGCATTGCTCATTATCTTTATAAGTTCTGCCTTATATTTAATATGTTCTCCATTTCTACTTTGAGAACCTGGATCAGCTAGGCCTACGAATATCATTACATCTTTTCTTTTTAATCTAAAACAGTGTAAGGCAGGTTTCTCTCACTTGCAATTGATACAATAAATATATAGGATGCCATTCATAATGGCAAATTTAAAAGCATTAAAATGTAGCACTGACATAGTGCTTTACAGTTTATAAAAATGCCTTAATATACATTTCATTTCAAGCAATCCCTACAGACACTTGGTAATATAATTCTTATCATTCATTTTAGAATTGTAATATTCAAGGTCTGAGAATTTTCCAAGGCCTCCTTACTACTGACAGAGTAGAAACTTGAATTCCTGGCTTTAAAGGATATGCTGTTCCCAAAATAACACAGGCTCTTAGACAATAAAGCATATTTTCACTTTACATTTTATGGGAATTATTTGTTGTTACTAATGTTTCTCATAATATCACTATTGTTCTCCATGAACTATTGTGAGCTTGTTTTGGCAAAAATTCTTCAGTAACACAGTGTCTAGTACTTTGTAATTCTAACCATTTTTATTGTATCCATAAATCCTGTTCACATAGTCTCTTTCCATGATCTGTAAACATTTGGTTTATTACAATAAAATTTCTATAATATTCCTTTAGGAACCTCCCAAATATTAGTTCCAAGTCTTAATATCTTTTCAAGCA
>JAVSCE010019213.1:0-41061 GCA_032199065.1 Smutsia gigantea
CAATAGAACAGAAGAGAGAGCCCAGAAATAGACCCCCATAAATTCAGTCCATTGATCTTTAACAAAGGAACAAAGGCAATAAAATGGAGAAAAGATAATCCTTCTTAAAAATAGTGCTGGAACAATTAGACATGTACATGCAAAAGAAAAAATCTAGAACAGAACTTACATTCTTCCCCAAAATTAAGATGATGTCAAGAGAATGGGAAGGCAAGCCATAGACTGGTAGGAAATATTTGCAAGAGAGACATCTGATAAAGGACTGTAATGTAAAATCTACAAAGACCTTTTAACATTTAACAATTAGAAAACAAAAAACCTGATTAAAAAGTGGGCCAAAGACCTTAACAGAAAAATGAAAAATGAGCATATGAAAAGATGCTCCACATCACATATCATCAGAGAATTGCAAATAGAAATAACTAGATACCGCCGCACTCTAACAGAATGGCCCTAATCCAAAATGTTGACAACGCCAACTGCTGGTGAGGATGTGGAACAGCAGGAACTCTCACAGATTGCTAGTGGGAATGAAAAATGGCGCAGCCACTTTGGAAGAGCGTTTGGTGGTTGGTGACTGCACTAAACATACCCTTACCAAATGATCCCTCAATCGTGCTTCTTGATATTTACCCAAAGGCATAAAACTATGTCCACACAAAAACTTTCACATGGATGTTTATGGAAGCTTTATTTATAATTATCAAAACCTGGAGGCCACTGTGATGTCCTGCAGTAGGCGCATCGTTAAACTAGGGGACACCCATACAATGGAATATTATTCATCACTAAAAAGAAACGAGCTATCCAGTGAAATAAGCCAGGCTCAGAAAGACAAATACCATATGATTTCACTTATTTGTGGAATATAAAAACAAAGCAAAACAGAAGGAACAAAACAGCAGTAGACTCATGGACACTGAGAAGTGACTAGTGGTTACCAAGGGAGAGGGTTGGGGATGGGAAGGGAGAAAGGATGAGGGGGATAAAGGGACACAATAATTTGCAATCACAATATAAGTTGGTTGTGGGGATGGTGTACAGCATGGAGAATATAGTGAATGATTCTGTAACATCTTTCTACGTTGACAGATAGTAACCGCACTAGAAGGAGTGAGGATTTAATAATATGGGTAACTGCTGAACCACTGTGTTGTACATTAGAAACCAATATAAGATTGTATATTAATGATACTTCAATAAAAAAAAGAAACGAGCTACCAAGGCTTGAAAAGACATGGAAGAAACTTAAATGCATATTACTAAGTGAATAAAGCCAATCTAAAAATGCTACATATGGTATCATTCCAACTATATGACCTCCTGGAAAGTGTAAAACTATGGAAACCATATAAAGGTGAGGAGTTGCCAGGCATTGAGTGGGGGGCGGAGGGATAAGTAAGTAGAACACAGGATTTGTAGGGCAGTGAAATCAAGCTGTATGATACTGTAATGATAGATACATGCCATTATACATTTGTCCAGATCCATAGAATGTACAACACCAAAAGTGAAGTGTAATGTAAACTGTGAACTTTGGGCAGTAGTGATGTGTCAATACAGGTTCATCAATTGTAACAAATGTACAGCTCTGGCGGGGATGTTGTTGACGGGAAAGGCTGTGGGTGTGTAGCAACAGGAGATGAGGGAAATCTCTGTGCTTTCTGCTCAATTTTGCTGTGAACAAAAAAAAAACTAATAATAAACAAATGATCCAGGATTGGTTACACAGGATGTGGGTGGCAGGATGCTGGGAACGGGAGGGAACTTACTGTAGATACGAGTTATTAATATTTGAGTTTCTGTATTGGTACTATTAATAAATAAGCAAATAGAAAGTCTTGCAAGGACCCATGGATGAGAGTGTGTAATGAACTAAAGGTCAGGACTAATCCAATTCTGTTTACCTGAGATCTAATAAGTGTATAGAAGAACAACCTTTTTTTTTGATTAATTAAACACAGAGGAATGAAAAATATCAGGCAATTAAGCCCAGAGCCTAGTGACATGTTGATGGCAGGTAGGGGAACAGTTATAGGGAGAAATTTGTGCCCCTGAGACTATTATCTGTGGTAAGTTTTGTATTAGTGGGAATGGGACACAGGGAAGAAGAACATGTTTTGACCAAAGAATTGTTCCCAGAGTTCATAGCTCCCCCTGCTATCCTGCAGGACCCCATTAAAGGAGCTCAAGTAAGCTTCAGCGATAAACACCCAGCAGAACTGTTGTGCAGGTAGCAGACACTGCTAGCTGTTCTGCAAACTCTGTGCGCCCTCGGCGCTGAGCTGCCCCTGCCAGCTGCAGACAGGTCCCTGACCCTCTGCGGTGGCTCACGGTGGCCTTCTCGCCAGTGGAGCGTGGGCAGTGAAACCACGATGTCACCCACTGCAGAGCCTGGCCTTAGACTTCCTGCGGGCGCCTCCGCCTCTTTCTGCTCCCTGCTCTTTGGAATGGGGACACCTCAAAAGCCAAATGCCGAGGAGGGCAGCTGCTTTCCCAGCGGTGGGCCTGGATGACTGCGGAGAGGGGCTGTCCCATGAATGTGCTTGTCCACCCACTTGTTAAGGCAGTGAGACTGTAACTACTATTGCGTTTTCCAGTATACATTTTTGGGTTATTTACCACGACAGCCAGTGTCACCTAACCCACGCAGCGCCAGCACCTGTGGTGGCAGAACAGCACGAGCAGCCCTGTGACCAGGGCGGAGGGTAGAACGAGTTCCCGAGCCCAGGGGGCACCGCGCCACTGAGAACGCACAGGAACCCCCAACGCTGAGGCCACACTCCCGTCACCCGACAACACGGCTGGCGGCTGTGGAGCCGTGTGAACTCCCGGCGGCTGGCATCAGACCACCTGATTGAAACCCTGCTCGTGTGGCCCAGCAAATCATCCAGCAGGCCAGTGACGATCCCTGTGAACGTGCTTCTCACCTATGAAATGGTGTAGGTGACCCCACCACCTCAAGAAATGGTGGAGGTTTGGTGAGCTGATACGTGCAAAGGAGTCGGTGCTGCACCTGCTCTGCAGATACTAAATATCAACTCCCATCATTTTTATTCTTGTTATTGCCATCTTGACAATGGGACACCTTGTGAGTAGCAGCCTAGAAAAGACACGGGCTAAGGGATACTCCGGAAAGGAATTAGTCTCCTCAAGTCTTCCTCCCAACATTTCCAACCTGGAGATTTGTATAGGCTTGAATAGGTGGATCATTTTGTACCTTTCCAGGTCCTTTCGTGGCCATTATCTCCCTGAATCCTAATAGCACCCTGCGACATAGGGAGGAATTATTATTCCCATTTGACCAAGGAATCATCTGAGCAAGACGGAGCCTTTTCCCAGGTCACAACCAGCCCATGTTGCGAGTCCAGTACTTCTTCTATGAGAGCATACTGCTTTCCTTGAGACAAAGCCTTGTTTGCTACCCAGTTCTCTGAGGATTAAGGATTCTTAGCTAACATGTTAGAATGTGCCAGGTAATCTATGTCTGTAATTATGGTTTACTGGAAATTATTTCTTTGAATTGTCTTCTTTCTCAGTGAATGAGTATCAACTGCTGTGAGTTTCTGTCATTCATAGCTGATCCCGTTAAGTCTGAATAGAGGTTCCTCATCTCCAAGTTGCTGTTTTTCTCTGGCTGATCAAAAGGGCAGCCATACTGACACAATTCACAAAAGCCAGCAATGACATCAGCTAGTCTGAGATGTGTCCAGCAATACTCAGAAACACCAGAGAGGTAATGAAATATGTTGGGTCACTGGTAAAATATTTATTCATTGCAGCTAATCAGAAACATACATGGCTTATGATGGCAGGAAGTAGGAGTTAGATCTAGCTGGGCCTCTTTAATATTCTGGCAGTTAAGCCAAAGGAGACATTCAACAAACATCTACTAATTTTTGACCTCCTAAGTTTCAGGGTTAGAAAATCAAGAGGAATTTAAAGAGGTTCATGTACAGAGTAGCATTCTAAGGTTGGCATAAATTTTCTCTATGAGCCTTGAAAAATATTTCACAACAGTAACATGGAAGGTGGGGGGATATTATTTAATAAAAGCATAAATATGTATTAAAGTTAAACTCTGATAAAGGGTGTTCCAAGAGCAAAATGACAAAATATAAACCAAAATCATTATGACTTTGGAAGAAATTCTTAAGGAATATACAATAAAGTAGACTGTAAAGGAGTGTAAAATATTAAATATTGACAAAAGACATAAGAAACAAGCAACCAGAGGAACAGCATATTTAATCAACAAAAGATTAATATCCAGAATATATGAAGTATTTCTACAAATCAGTACGAAACTACTAAACCCAATAGAAAGATGTACAATGGATATGAATAGGCAACTCACAGCAGAGGTAATCTGGTCAGTAGGCACGTGAATAGATCCCTAACCCTACCAGTAATAGGGAAATGCATATTAAAACAGTGATAAAGATACCATTTCCCTGCTATTAGACTGGCAATACCAAGGGTTAATGAGGATGTAGGAAAATCAGAGTTCATGTACATGGCTGGTGGGAATTAATTTGATACATTTACTTGGAATAGCAATTTGGCAATATCTAGTAAAATCAAAGATGACTCAGAAACTTCATTTAAAGTAAATGCCCTAGAGAAACTCTGGAACACATGCAAGGGAAGATTTCTGTGAATATCTGTAAAAATTGTAAATCATCTAATTGTTCATGAAGAGGAAAAAGGGATAATTAAACTGGCACATACTCATTCATGGGAATATTATTCAAGCATTAGATGAATGATTCAGTTTCACATTCTTTAATAGGAACAAGTCTTCAAACAGAGTGAGTAAATTAAGTGTAGGCTGATCTGACCCAAACGCAGGGGGGCTGCTGTCCCTGGAGGTGAGAATGCGGGAAGATGGCCCAGAAGTTTAATGACATCCATGTAAAACTACTAAAACACACCAAAAACTGTTTTTTAAAGCATATGTATGTTAAACCTAACCTGGGAATAACTCAAATCAACTTAAAAACGGTGTTCCCTTCAGTATTCCCCTCTATAATAATAATAATTTATATATCAATCTCAGAAGGCCCCTGCACACACTTAAACAGCTATCAGAAGAGGAAAATAAACTAGACCCAAATGCAAAATGTAATATGCAAATTCGTGTATTCATTGTTCATTTAGCCTTTTCCAAAGTCATATTATATCCTAAACCCACTTGTAGTGGGTAAACTCTTACAGAAAAATATAAAAGCCATGGTTTCACTTTCTTTGGGAAAAATCCTATATTTTTCTAGTTCAAAAGTGCTGGTGCTTCATAACCATGCTATGAAGTAGCCTCAGCTGTTCCCATCTGAAAGAAATTAACACTGAAAGTCAGGAAGAATAAGTTGCTATCCCAAGCTCACAAGATGGTAAACAGCAGGATATGGCTCCAATAAAATTATCCACTCCTCGAGACTTCTGGGAAGATGGCGATGTGAACAGGGCGGTGGAAATCTCCCAAAACCATATGTATTTATGGAAATATAACAAGTACAACTATTCCTAAAAAAGAGACCAGAAGATACAGGACAGCACATAGCCTGCAGCTACTCCTGAGAGGACTTGGCACCCCGTGAGGCGGGTAAGATATGGAGCCACGACCCAGCGGGACCCAAGCACTCCCCCGCCTCACCCAGTGCACCAGCAGGAGGAGAGGATTCAGAGCCGGGACGGAGTGGAAGTACATCCCGCAAAATAACCAGCCCCAGTGATCTGCACGGGGAGCGCTGACACACATCACGCAGTGTAGCGGAGATTGGAGAGACAGAGGGGCAGGATCTGAGTGGGAACGCACCCGGGTCCTTGCAGCCGGCTCCCAGGAAAAAAAAAAGAAAAGGAAAGAAAAGCGCGCTTTTTTCAGCGGTCTTAAAGAGACAGGAGGCAAGCAGAGGAGCCGGATCGCCCCGGCACACTCGGCCCAGCAGGCTAGGAGTCCTGGGGTATTTTGGACCCCTTAGATGGTGACTGGGAAAGGGTGGCCGTCCACAGAGATCAACAGCCTTCCATTCATTCCCACCCCAGCCAGAGCTATAAAAGGCCCTGCAGAGCAGTGCGGCCATGGCTGCGGAACAGTGGAGCAACAGCGCCACCTACAGCATCCCAGCAGAATCTACTCCCAGTGGGAGTTTTTCTTTTTTTGTTGTTGTTGTTTTGTTTTTTGTTTTTTCTTCTCTTTCTTTTTTCTTTTCTTTCTTTCTTTTTTCTTTCTTTTGTTTTTCTTTCTTTATTTATTTATTTCTTTTGTTTTTTTCTTTTTAAAGTCTTAAAGAGCCCAGCTGACATACTTGGCAACTACCAGCGACCACTTTTATAGCAATGAAAAGACAGAGAACTATGGTCCAGACTAAGATCAACCAGACAACCCCAGAAGAGGGAGCCTGAAGGGATGGAAATGCAAAATCTTCCTGAAAAAGAATTCAGAATAAAAGTCATAACCATATTGATGGATCTACAGAGAATGTGCAAGAGCTGAGGGAGGAAGTGAGGGAACTGAGGAAAGACAATGCAGAAATCAGACAAGCAATCAACGGGCTTAACAGCAGACTGGATGAGATGCAAGAGACTGTTAATGGAATAGAAATCAGAGAACAGGAATACAGAGAAGCTGAGGCAGAGAGAGACAAAAGGATCTCTAGGAATGAAAGAATATTAAGAGAACTGTGTGACCAATCCAAATAGAACAATATTCCATTATAGGAGTACCAGAGGAAGAAGAGAGAGAAAAAGGGATAGAAAGTGTCTTTGAAGAAATAATTGCTGAAAACGTCCCCATGTTGGGGAAGGAAATAGTCCTGAAGTCCACGGAAGATCACAGATCTCCCAACACAAGGGACCCAAGGAAGACAACACCAAGACACATAATAATTAAAATAGCAAAGATCAAAGATAAAGACAGAGTATTAAAGGCAGCTAGAGAGAGAAAAAAGATCACCTACAAAGGAAAATCCATCAGACTATCATCAGATTTCTCAATAGAAACCTTACAGGCCAGAAGAGAATGGCATGATATATTTAACGTTATGAAACAGAAGGGCCTCGAACCAAGAATATTGTATCCAGCACGATTATCATTTAAATATGACGGAGGGATTAAACAACTTCCAGACAAACGAAAGTTGAGAGAGTTTGCCTCTCATAAACCACCACTACAGGATATCTTAAATGGACTGCTCTAGAGGGAAGCACACCTAAGGCTAAAAAGATGTCACCAGGGAAAATAAAATCATAGCAAAGAAAGCAGACCATCCAAATACTAACTAAAGGCAAAGAATAAAACACCTAGTATATAAAGAATGGAGAAGGAAGAATAAGAAGGGAGAGAAATAAAGAAACATCAGATGGTGTTTACAATAACTTAACAAGAAAGTTAAGTTAGATTGTTAGATAGTAAAGAAGAAACCCTTGAACCTTTGGTAACCAGGAATCTAAAGCCAGCAATGGCAATAAGTACATATCTATCAATGATCACCCTAAATGTAAATGGACTGAATGCACCAACCAAAAGACAGAGTAACAGAATGGATAAAAAAGCAAGACCCGTCTATATGCTGCCTACAAGAGACTCACCTCAAACCCAAAGATATACACAGACTAAAACTGAAGTGATGGAAAAATATATTTCATGCAAACAACAAAGAGAAAAAAGCAGGTGTGGCAGTACTTGTATCAGACAAAATAGACTTCAAAACGAAGAAAGTAGCAAGAGATAAAGAAGGACATTACATAATGATAAAGGGGTCTGTCCAACAAGAAGATATAACCATTATAAATATATATGCACCCAACACAGGAGTGCCAGCATATGTGAAACAAAATCTATCAGAATTAAAGGAGGAAATAGACACCAATGCATTCATTTTAGGAGACTTCAACACACCACTCACTCCAAAGGACAGATCAAACAGAGAATAAGTAAAGACACAGTGGCACTGAAAAACACACTAGAACAGATGGACCTAACGGACATCTACAGAACTCTGCACCCAAAAGCAACAGGATACACATTCTTCTCAAGTGTACATGGAACATTTTCCAGAATAGACCACATACTAGGCCACAAAAAGAACCTCAGTAAAGTCAAAGATATTAAAATCCTACCAACCAACTTCTCAGATCACAAAGGTATAAAACTAGAAATAAATTTTAGAAAGAAATCAAAAAGGCTCACAAAAAATGGAGACTTAACAACATTCTCCTAATTAATCAATGGGTTAACGACCAAATCGAAACAGAAATCAAAGAATATATGGAGACAAATGACAACAACAACACAAAGCCACAATTTCTGTGGGACGCAGCAAAGGCAGTTCTAAGAGGAAAGTATATTGCAGTCCAGGCCTATTTAAAGAAGGAAAACCATTCCCAAATGAATAGTCACAATTAGTGAAATTGGAAAAAGAAGAACAAATGAGGCCCAAAGTCACCAGAAGGAGGGACATAGTAAAGATCAGAGAAGAAATAAATAAAATTGAGAAGAATAAAACAATAGAAAAAATCAATAAAACCAAGAGCTGGTTCTTTGAAAAAAATAAACAAAATAGATAAACCCCTAGCCAGACTCATTAAGGGAAAAAGAGAATCTACACACATAAACAGAATCAGAAATGAGAAAGGAAAAATAATGATGGACCCCACAGAAATACAAAGAATTATAAGAGAATATTATGAGAATCTATATGCTAACAAGCTGGAAAACAGAGAAGAAATGGACAACTTCTTAGAAAAATACAACCTTCCAAGACTGACCAAGCAAGAAACAGAAAAACTAAACAGACCAATCAACAGCAACGAAATTGAATCGGTAATCAAAAAACTACCCAAGAACAAAACCCCGGACCAGATGGATTCACCTCTGAATTCTACCAGACACATAGAGAAGAAATAACACCCATTCTCCTTAAAGTTTTCCAAAAATAGAAGAGGAGGGAATACTTCCAAACTCATTCTATGAAGCCAGCATCACTCTAATACCAAAACCGGGCAAAAACCCCACCAAAAAATAAAATTACAGACCAATATCCCTGATGAACGTAGATGCAAAAATACTCAACAAAATATTAGCAAACCGAATTCAAAAATACATCAATAGGATCATACACCATGATCAAGTGGGATTCATCCCAGGGATGCAAGGATAGTACAACATTCGAAAATCCATCAACATCATCCACCACATCAACAAAAAGAAGAACATAAACCACATGATCATCTCCATAGATGCTGAAAAAGCATTTGACAAAATTCAGCATCCATTCATGATTAACACTCTTAACAAAATGCGTATAGACTGGCAAATACCTCAACATCATAAAGGCCATATATGACAAATCCACAGCTAACATCATACTTAACAGCGAGACGCTGAAAGCTTTTTACCTAAGATCGGGAACAAGACAGGGATGCCCACTCTCTCCACTGTTACTCAACATAGTACTGGAGGTCCTAGCCACAGCAATCAGACAAAACAAAGACATACAAGGCATCCAGATTGGTAAAGAAGAAGTCAAATTGTCACTATTTGCAGATGACATGATACTGTACATAAAAAACCTTAAAGACTGCACTCCAAAACTACTAGAACTAATATCTGAATTCAGCAAAGTCACAGGATACAAAATTAACACACAGAGTTGCTTTCCTATACACTAACGACGAGCTAACAGAAAGAGAGATCAGACAAACAATTCAATTCACAATTGAATCAAAAAGAATAAAATACCTAGGAATAAACCTAATGAAGGAAGTGAAAGACCTGTACTCTGAAAACTACAAGACACTCCTAAGAGAAATTAAAGAGGACATTAACAAATGGAAATGCATCCCATGCTCTTGGCTAGGAAGAATAAATATTGTCAAAATGGCTATACTACCTAAAGCAATCTACAGATTCAATGCAATCCCTATCAAACTACCAACAGCTTTCTTCAATGAACTGGAACAAATAATTCTAAAATTCATATGGAACCACAAAAGACCCCGAATAGCCAAAGCAATCCTGAGAAGGAGGAATAAAACAGGGGGAATTACGCTCCCTGACTTCAAGCTCTACTACAAAGCCATAGTAATCAAGACAATTTGGTATTGGCACAAAAACAGACCCACAGACCAGTGGAACAGAATAGAAAATCCAAACATTAACCCAAACATATACAGTCAATTAATATTTGATAAAAGTGCCTTGGATATACAATGGGGAGATGACAGCCTCTTCAGCAGCTGGTGTTGGAAAAACTGGACAGCTACATGTAAGAGAATGAAACTGGACTACTGCC
Organism: Smutsia gigantea; assembly: GCA_032199065.1. Classification (NCBI taxonomy): domain Eukaryota; kingdom Metazoa; phylum Chordata; class Mammalia; order Pholidota; family Manidae; genus Smutsia; species Smutsia gigantea. The sequence continues at coordinate 10,293 of JAVSCE010019213.1, forward strand.
TAGCCCCATACACAAAGGTAAACTCAAGGTGGATCAAAGACCTGAATGTAAGTCATGAAACCATAAAACTCTTAGAAAAAAACATAGGCAAAAATCTCTTGGACATTAACATGAGCGACTTCTTCATGAACATATCTCCCCAGGCAAGGGAAACAAAAGCAAAAATGAACAAGTGGGACTATATCAAGCTGAAAAGCTTCTTTACAGCAAAGGACACCATCAGTAGAATAAAAAGACATCCTACAGTATGGGAGACTATATTTATAAATCACAGATCCGATAAGGGGTTGACATCCAAAATATATAAAGAACTCATGCACCTTAAGAAACAAAAAGTAAATAATCCAATTAAGAAATGGGCAGAGGACATGAATAGACACTTCTCTAAAGAAGAAATTCAGATGGCCAACAGGCACATGAAAAGATACTCCACATCGCTAATCATCAGAGAAATGCAGATTAAAACCACAATGAGATATCACCTCACACCAGTGAGGATGGCCAACATCCAAAACACAAACAACAACAAATGTTGGCGAGGATGTGGAGAAAAGGGAACCCTCCTACACTGCTGGTGGGAATGCAAATTAGTTCAACCATTGTGGAAAGCAGTATGGAGGTTCCTCAAAAAACTCAAAATAGAAATACCATTTGACCCAGGAATTCCACTCCTAGGAATTTACCCTAAGAATGTAGCAGCCTAATTTGAAAAAGACAGATGCACCCGTATGTTTATTGCAGCACTATTTACAATAGCCAAGAAATGGAAGCAACCTAAGTGTCCATCAGTAGATGAATGGATAAAGAAGATGTGGTACATATACACAATGGAATATTATTCAGCCATACGAAGAAAAGAAATCCTACCATTTGCAACAACATGGATGGAGCTAGAGGGTATTATGCTCAGTGAAATAAGCCAAGCCGAAAAAGACAAGCATCAAATGATTTCACTCATATGTGGAGTATAAGAACAAAGAAAAAAACTGAAGGAACAAAACAGCAGCAGACTCACAGAACCCAAGAACGGACTAATAGTTACCAAAAGGAAAGGGACTGGGGAAAATGGGCGGGAAGGGAGGGATAAGAGGGAAAAAGGGGCATTACGATTAGCAGATGTAATGTTGGGGGGGCATGGGGAGGGCTGTACAACTCAGAGAAGACAAGTAGTGACTCTATAGCATCTCACTACACTGATGGACAGTGACTGTAATGGGGTTGGTGGATGGGACCTGATCAAGGGGGTGGTTTAGTAACCATAATATTGCACATGTCATTGTAGATTAATGATACCAAAATAAATTATTTAAAAAAAATTATCCTCTCCTCTTACCAGGGATGCCCCTTCCTTGGAGGAGTTTCCGTGGAAGTGGGCAAAGAACATGTGTGTGAGGCTATGGAGACCAAGGAGGACAGTGTATGGAGTGAAATGTGCCCAAGGGGAAGACAGGCATACAAGTGGGATTGGAAGGAGGTGGGAGGACTATGAAGGTCCTCTTTGGTGGCAGTGGGTTTTGACCCGGATTTTGTGGAACATGATAAACTGGTTGCCATGGGGAAGGGCGACTGCATGGGAAATGTTGGCATCAGGGCAGTGCCATCTGGGTGGGCTTCAGAAGACACAGGAGAGGTGGCTCCTGTGTGTTCACGTTATACCTGTGCTTCAGTGGGAAGAGATTTTGTCCCCAGAGGACATTTGGAAGTGTAGAGGGATTTTTTTGTTTTTGCTGGTGAAGGTGGAGGGCATCTAGTGGGGAGAGGCTGGCGGTGCTGCTAAACACTGTGCAGTGCACAGGACAGCCCCCAACGAAGAGATCTGGCCCCAGATGTCAGTTGTTGGGAACTACACAGGTTGAGAAGTCCTGACCTACACATATTCAACACATTGCCTCCCAATAGGTCTCCCAAGAAAAATACAAACAGTAGAAGGGGATATATATGTATATATGTGTGGCGGGGTATATATGTGTATGTATGTATGGGGGTATGTATGTATATGTGTGTGGGGGTATATATGTGTACATGTGGGGGGGTATATACGTGTATATATGTAGGGGTATATATGTATATGTATGTATGGGGGTATGTATGTATATGTGTGTGGGGGTATATATGTGTACATGTCGGGGGGTATATACGTGTATATATGTAGGGGTATATATGTGTATGTATGTATGGGGGTATGTATGTATATGTGTGGGGGGTATATATGTACATATATGGTTGGGGGTATATATGTATACACACACACAGATTTAAGGGACTGATTGGCTCTGACTGTGGGGACTGTCAAGTCTGAAACCTTCAGGGCAGGCTGGAAATTCTAGCAGAAGTTGCTGTTGTGCTTTTGAGCCTAAAGGCAGTCTTATCTCATAAAGTCTTCAACTCATTGTATGAGGCCCACCCATACTATGAAGGGTAATCTGCTTCACTCAAGTCTATAGGTTTAAATTGTTAGTCACTTATTAAAGTTGACACATAAAATTAATCACCACACATTTAACTTTCAAAACTCGGTGAGGCAAAGATTCTGTCCTTGTTGTAAAGATAAAAGAAGTAAAACTCAGAGAAGGTAATGAGTTTTCCTATATGTGCACAGCTACCACTCCTACCAACAGCTAACTGATTTTGAGCACTCACTGTGAGCAGGGCTGTTCCTTGCCATGGACTCAGCTGAGGCAGCCCCATCACTTCTATCATCTCCATCTGATGATGGGAACACTGAGACACGGGAAGGCGGTGTGGCCTTCCCAGAGCCAGAAAGGCTTTAAGCAGCAGGGCCAGGATCTGAAGCCAGGCGGCTGCTCCAGAGCCCACACCCTAACTTGGGGCCCTCACACAGAACCACCAGAAGGGCTGCTTGAAACTAGCTGGCCCCAGCCCCAGACACATTAAGTCTGGTTGTGCCCAACATTTGCATGTCTGACACTCGCTAATAGGACAACCTGGCAACCACACTTTGAGAGCCACCACTTCAAACCCCAGGTGTAGCAGTTCTAGTCACCAATTCCATTCTGTGTTGGGGAGAGGGGTCCACAGCTTCAAACAATTCACCAACAACAGCTGGGTGTCCTACAATCCAACTAAATTCTGACACTATGTGAACATAGTGTCTGATCCCATAGGTTAAGGGCTCAGTCCCACAAAAATCCCTTCCCCTCCCACTTCAGAGGCCATCCACAAGTCAGGCTGTCACCTGCGCTTCAGACTATATGACTGGTAAACTCCAACCCTCTCTTCAGTTTCCATTAATTAGCAAGAGCTGCTCACAGAACTCAGAGAAACATTTTACTTACTAGATTCCTGGCTTACAATAAAAGGATATAACTCAGGAAGAGCCAGACGGAAAAGATGCACAGGTCAAAGTCTGGGGAAGGGTTCGGAGCTCCCTTGGCCTCCTCCAGCATGAGCATGCCACTCTCCCAGCTTCTGCATATGTTCACCAACCTGGAGGCTCTCTAACCCCAGTCTGTTTGGAGTTTTACGGAGGCTTTGTTACTTAGGTGTGATTAAGTCATTTACCATTGGTGGTTCCAACCCTCTATTCATCGTTGGTTCCCCTGGTAACTAGCCACCCCCCAACCCCCTACCATCTTTAGGTGCTTTCCAAAAGTCACTTAATTAACATAAACCCAGTTGTGGAGGGAAGGTTTTGTTATGAGTAACAAAACACCTGTTTCAACTTCAGGGCTGTGAAGTGATTTCAGGAACTGAGGACAGGAGAGCAAATATTATAACAAAAGATACTCTCATTGCTCTTATTGCTTTGGGAATTCCAGGGGCTTTGCGAGATATAAGCCAGGACATGTGGATGAAGACCAAAATACAGTTTGTTATAAGTTGCAGTAGCACGCAGGTGTAAGGATAGCAGACAGTCAAGGTCCCGGCCCTCGAGACTCCTCCCCAGCCTGGAGGGTAAGTCTGTGTCAACAGAAAGATACCTGGCTTTGGGTAGGAGTTCTCCCAGCAGGGCCCCCTCCCCTAGGTATGGGTTCAGGGAAGACACCCAGGAGAAGCTAAACTGCGACCTGGTAGAGAAGCAGGATTAGACGAGCCTAAGGATGAGGTGAAGCACGTCCAAGGCAGAGAGACCAGCATGCAGCTGCAGAGGCCCAGGAGGAAGGGAGGGCTCACGCACAGGGTGGACCAAGGGCAGTTCAGTGAGCTCAGAACAGGATTTTGCATGATTCTCCTTGGTGCATCGTCCGTTCTCCAGTCCGTACCATGCATCTTCGGTGCCTCGTCTTCCTCATCCTTCTAATAGGGAGGAGAATGAATGCCGTTTCCTGGACTCAAAGTGCACCTTTACAACAGCATTTTACCGTTCATGAAATCAGGGTGGGTGTTACTACAGATGTGTACATTTCCTCCTGCTTCTTTCTCCTTCCTTGAAAGCTGTTGGGCAACTGGTTGTGTGTCAGAATTAAGGAAGGGAGGAGTCACTTTTGCCTTACCTGCCCCAGGGCTGAGAGAATTTGGGACTACCAAATAAGACCAAAGCCCACAGCAGCTCTCCACTTAAGCTGCACCTTGGCATCACCTGGGAGCTTTTCAGCTCTATCAATGACCCTGCTCAACGGGGAGTCTCAGGAGAGTGGAGACTGGGTCTCAGGGCATAAGAGCTCTGAAGGGCAAAAAGCCCACCAGTGCTGATTCCCACAGGGGGTAAAGTAAAGGGGCAGTGACTTGATGGGAGAGAAGAGAGCCGATTACTATGAAGACCAGGGAGGGTGCATCCTGAAAGGTCCTGGATCATGAGCAGTTAGCTTAGATTTAATTCCCTCATTTTGTATTCCAGGGTTAAGTATGAGTATTCAATCACACAGAAATGCTGAAGTGCTTCATAAATCTCCACAGAGTAAGAATCCAATTTTCCCAGCTGTTCACATGAAATACGTATATCTGTATTGGTAACTTAATTAGAAAGGCAGAGGTCCAAGGATGTGATTATTGTTTGAGAAAGCTACATTTCAGGCAGCTTTTCCCTTGCCAGAGAATGAGGAAACTCTTAATTGCATTCAATTCTTTTTTCCCTCTTAATCACTGCTTGACTCAACTGATTTTTTCTTCAAAATGTCCTTGGGGAGTGAACATTTCTGAAGGGCTAATTTCTTATACGAAGATTAAACAGGCCAGCTGCTCTCGTGTAATCCTGTGGCATCTTTGAAAACGGAACACGAGTCAGATGGCGCAGGCTGACCTCCTTTGGGTCCTAGGCATAACACCAATAACAAGACAATATCAACAATTTTAATCTAGAAGGAAACAAACTCAGTGAAGGAAAGACGACATGTCACAGACTCAACGTGCCCTAACAGAACCTCAAAGAGGATTAGAACAAGGCTGGTTGCCATTGTGCGTGCCTGCCTGTCTAAGCAGAGAAGTCATCCATTAGGAATATATGAAGCACATTTTGGTGATCCCTGCCTCCCCAAATGAAAAAGCTTGTTTGGAAGGGGCTCCGTTGCAAGAGGGAAGAAACCTTGAATGAGGAGTGTGCAGACACAGGTTCTCATCTGAACTGAGAGGTCCTGGCCAGTCCTTTAACTTAGGCTCTCAGAGACTCACTTTCCTCGTCATTTCCACCTCAAAAAACAAGGTGGTTTCTGCACATTTATTTATACTAGGCACTACAGTAGGCAGCAGGTAGGCAATGAAGTAAAACCAGACATGGTCTTTGTCTTTGGGGATCTTACAGTCTACCAAGAAAACAAGATATTTTTGAAAGAATTATATCAATAAAATTAAGACCACGTTACATGCTGTAGAGAAGAGGTCTCCCTAAGACTCCACAGCCAATCTATTAGTAAATCCTGTCAACAGTACCTTCAAAATATATTCCAAATCTAACCACACCTCACCACCTCGCACCATGTCCACAGCACCTTGCTTCTTGCCCAGTTACTAACCGGCTTCCCTGCTTTGGCTCGTCCCCTTCCTAATACATTCTTCACACAGCACTTAGTGATCTTTAAAACCATACACTGAAACAATAGCCCCATGTTCAAACTCTCCAATGTCTTCCCATGAGGCTTAGATTAAATTCTAATCCTGTGTGCATGGTCCACAGGCTCTGATATGGCCCGTGCCCCCTGATCTCTGACCTCATTCTTTCATTCCCTCCACTCCAGCACGCTGGCCTTCCTTTTCTTGGACATGATAAAGTTGCTCCTGCCTGGTAATGTCCTTTCCCCAGGTAGCCTCGCTCTGCTCCCCTGTTGATTCAGGCATCTGCTCAGAGAGGCTTTCCTGGCCACCCCATCCAAAACCACCCCCCTCCCTTCCTTAGGCACTCACTAACCTCTCCCCGGCATTTGCCACCACCTGGAAGTTGTCCATTGACTTCATTGTTTATATCCTCCCCAGAGGCGGGACTTTGTCCATCTTGTTTTCTAGCACCTAAAATAAGGTACTTTCATATATAAAAAGGTACTTAACAAATATTTGTTGAATTATATATTCTGATGACATATAAGGGGAATTGATTAACTCAGAGAGGCCAGGAAAGGCTTCCCAAGGAACTGACGTCTAAGCTGCTATCCAGAGGAATGGGGAGAGCTAATGAGGCCAAGGGAGTGTAGTGTTCTAGGAGGGAGGAGAGCTCATGTAAAGTTTCTGGGGCAGCAAGGAGAACAGGGTGGTCAGGGAAGCAAAGAAGTCCAGTATGAACAGATACGGAACAGAGGGGAGCATGACAGTTGATGAGGCCGGGACAGAAGCGGCCAGGCCATGCATGGCTCTGCAGGACCTATTCATGACTTCTGTCTTCATTCCAAGATTAGTCAGAGGTCATTAAAGGATTTCAGTTACGGGGAACGGTCGGGGTAAGAACCAATTACTTTTGTTTACAAAAAATACTTGAAATGATTTATAAGATCATTTATTTCTCTGAAGTTCTAGGATGCTAAGGAAAGTCAAACAGCAAAATGAGAATGGGCATTTGAAAATATTAACCAAAGCCAATTTCAATGACGAAGATTCTACTGAGTTTTGTAGCTACTCAAACATTGGAACTTTGGGGCTTTATGACCACGTTGTGTTCAGCACCCTCCTTTCTTCCTTCCCCTAAAAAAACAGTGAGTCAAAATTTTCTCTTACCATGAAAAATATGACTTTAGAACTATTATTCTGACCATGCAGGGACCTGAGTTGCGCATCAGACTGGGAGCTTCTAAGCTTTTGAAACACACATTTTCCAGTTTACCCTGCAGAACGGACAGGTAGCCATATCAAGGTCTGGGTTTTACCACATCCTCATTTCAAATCCCTCCACTGGTAGTTGATGTACCTTAAAACCTCAGACCCAAACCCTGTTTAAGCGGGTACTTTCCTCACTGGATTGTGGGGAGGATTAAACGTGATAATGTATGTAAAGAGCTTAATAAGTGCTGAGCTAACTGACCTAACTCCATGGGTTGGAGAACTCAAAGGTCCTCTGTGTAAAGAAACCTGGAGTCAGCATCCCCTACAGGCTGGTTCCAGCCCGCTCACCCCTTACTTGCTGGCTGAAGCTAATGGCATGGCTGCTGCTTTGAACACAGAGCACATATCTCTTCTCCCAGAGGAGAGTTTAGCAGATACACAATGTTGAAATCACAATCTCTCGTCCAGTGTCCAATGCATTACTCGGCTCAAAACTTCCGTAGCTGCTGATAGAGCTGACAGTGGATCATCTACGCCTAATTGCAACATTCTCCATGAAGAAATCAGAAGAACTGCTGGTGCACAGAGAAATAAAATAAATGAACACCCTCAACCTTTTGGGAGAAAACAGGCATATATTTAAAGTACTTTCCACTTAGGGAATGTATTTATGGATTTATGAGGCGGGTCTCTAAAATAGAGAGCACCATCTATCATCAGTTTACCAAGTTTTTTAGTACAATGACTATTCGTTACAAATGACAATGTGTGCCCAAATTGTCAGGATACAACAGTAGAAATAAAGGGGGTTACAAACTGTGTGTCACAGTCGGTGGGACACCCCTGGCCCAAGGAGCTGGAAAGCTGGATTGCCGTGGACTTCAGTGCACCAAAGCAGTGACTTACCAATGACACATAAAAGTCTTTAAAGTGTGCAAACAGCTTCCCGAGGAAATCCTAAAATCCTCCCCTGGAAATCCTAATTTCCACCCCAATCATGTACTTAATGCACTCCCCCTACTAAAATCTAAAAACTTCTTTGCCAAAATCATTGACCAGTGCAAGTCCGTGAATCTGTTTAGGGCTTCCCTCTGCCCAGTTACGACATCTCCACATCCCGCCAGCGTCTGTGAGCACTTTCACAGCAGGTCCCCGGGGGCCAGTGAGGAGGTGCTTGCTGGCACTCCTTCAGGAGGATGGCAGTAATTATGCAGAAAGGGAGAAATCCAGGAGGAACTGCAGTTGGGAAAAATTTATTAAGGCAAAACTCTTGGAAAAAGCTCCTCAGTTTAGAAACTGGATTCGTGGCAGTAATTCAAGGAATGCCATGTGGAAGCTTGAGGAGGACTATTTGTAAGAAACTGTAGGAGGGAATTAGATGCCATGATATGCTATTATATCACTTACATTTCCAAAAATACACCCCACACACAGTTTGACGGGATGTCAGAAAGGCAGGATGCTTTTAGCTACATGATATGCTCTTCCTTCTGGGTCCACCCAAAGTCCTTGTATCAAAGTGCCCCTTGAATGTCCCCTTGAATGTCCTGGCCTTTACTGTCTCAAAACATTACAGGGTCAAATCAAGCATAGTACTTACCTTGCAGAATCTGAAGAAGCCATAATTCACGGAGCATCAGCTGTGTACCAGGGGCCCAAATCCACAATTTCATCAGATCCTGTCAGTCACCCTGCTCTTAGATAATGTTTTCTGCTTTAGATGAGCAAAACAAAGTTCAGAGAGCTTACATGACTTGCTCACAGTCATCGGTCAGTTAGCCAGGAACCTGATTTCTGCTCAGTTACTCATACAACAGACACTTCTGGAGCATATACTGAGTGGCTGGCCCTGAAGGTGGCCTGGCGAACACGAAAGACAAAGACCACAGTTCAGTGGGAGAGCAATACGAGCAGGCAAGTGCAGGGTGCTGACGGGCCCAGGGCAGGACACCTTACCTAGCCCAGACGGTCCTGTAATGCTTTCCTAAAGAACAGACACGTTAGCTGAGCCCTAAGGGGAAAAAAGGAGTTAGCCAGATTTACAGTCTAAAAAACACTGTTCTAGGCAGAGGAAATTCCAAATGCAAAAGGCAGGAGGAAAGAGAGAGCAAGTTCTCCTTACGCGAGTGAAGGATTAGGTGCGGTGACGAAGAAATAGGGGGGTAGATAAAGGTGGATAAAGGTCAGATGGCAGAAAGATCTTCAACCATGGTCGGGATTTTGGATCTTTGGATTAAACAGGACAGTACAGGTTTTAGGAAGCTCCCTAAGGCTGCAATATGGAGAAAGCTAGCCGAGGAGCAAGATCAGAAGCAGGGAGGTGGACTAGGAAGCAGCCGTCTGGGTGGGAGAAAGGATGGTGTTGGGGAACTAGGGTCAGAGACAATAGGGAGGAGAGAAGTCTGCAGGTGTCATTAGGCATTAAACTGCTAGGACTTGGAGACTGATTAGATGGGACTGTTGATGGAGGCTAGAGAAGAGGACAGGTCTTCAAGGCTGCTGCTGAATTTCCTGGTGGGGCCCCTGCAATGTGCCATGTACAGGAGAGGGGAACAAAGTTTGTGGGCCATATAGTGAATACTGTCTGGGGCTTGTTGGGTTGGTGGTGGAAGATGGTCAAGTGCCTGTGGGCAGTCAGATATCTGGGTCTGGAGTACTGAGGAGGTTCTGGGGGGCGGGGTGGATTAGGAGGTGATTGGTAAATGTGATGGTTCACTTCATGGGTCAACCTATCTGAGATCAGGGGTGGTATAACATTACTTCTGGGTGAGCCTGTGAGGTGTTTCCAGAAGGGAATTGATAGAATGAGTGCAGAGATCACCCTCACCAACGTGAGAGAGCATCACCCAACCCACTGAGGGCCAAAGAGAAAGAAGAAGCAGAGGAAGGCATTCTGCCCTCTCTGCTTGAGCTAGAGCACCCATTTACTCCTGCTTGAATGGCTCTCCTGGTTCTCAGGCCGTCAGATTGGACTGCATTACACTACCAGTTTTCGCTGGTTTGCAAATGGCAGATCAGAGGACTTCTCAGCCTCCATAATCATGTAAGCCAATTCCTATAATGAACCCCCTCCTCTGTCTCTCTCTATATCCTATTGATTCTGTTTCTCTGGAGGACCCTGACTGATCCAGGAAGTAAATGGCGATGGAACCTGGGGAGGGAACAGGAACGCTTGCGAAATGAAGAGAGGCCAGTTCCATCATGACAGAGCATGTGCTTGAACCACTCCCATCACCAGCAGAATGTACTCTTTGTGTGATGGTGGGGTCACGCTGAGCCCTCGCTGCTATCTACTGCCACATCCCCATGCCACGGTCCTCAGAGAGCTGATGGGAATTCAGGTCATGACCAACACATGAGCTGACCCAGGCACAAGTGAGATGGCCCTGGCGGGGGATGCAATTCTGTTCTCCCATGCAGAAAGCAAGAATTCCATTCTTCATTCAATTTTTGGCCAGAACAGAATCTATAGTACAGTTAGAGCTAAAACAGTGCATTTACTGAAATAGCTAACAAGCTTAAAGTAGGTGGGGTTTCCCAGAAGCAGATTCTGGACAAGAATTTGTGCAGTTAGTTTGTTTAGGAGGTGATCTTGGAAAACTCTGGTAGGGGAGTGAGGCAGGGAAAGAAGCCAGTGTGGAATTGTTCTCAGGCAGGGAGGTCGTCATGGTGGGCAGTTGGAACTCATTCTCTCGGGAACCTCTGGAAGAATGTATAGATCATCACTGAAGAGTTGCTGCCTCTAAGGTGTGTTATTTATTCACCAACTCTCATCTGTTCTCAGGTGAGGGGTGAGGGGTTGTTCCCAGTGGCGTTAACTCCCAGGTCCTTCTGCTCCACTCCACATGAGTCAAGCATGCTCCCAAGGCTAGGGAAAGCTCTCAGGCCTTCACAGGTGCTTGAAGAAGCCTCCAGCATGCACTGAAGCAGTGAATGCAGAGGAATGCGGGCAGGGTTCTGACATTGTCTGCTAGCCACTAGAGAAAAGAAAAGCTGCTAGGATACAAAGACAATAGGGAAATCTGCTACAGTATACATCATCTTCTTAGTACTATAGATTCTAACTGTCCCAGAGAAGTGTGGAGGTCAGTGTGATCATCCAGTTAACTGGCTTGGTGAGGCAGGGGCACCAAAAGATGGCACATAGGCCATGGGACACACTGGGATTTTCCACAAAACGATAATAGCCAAATGTGACTATGACTAGCTCACGATCTTCAAAGTTCTCTTGTATTTCGACTTGTGTAATGGAGACGTTCAGTCAGAATTTCTTGCCAAACATTAATCAAGTTGTTTTTAAAGGACTCAATAAGTGATTACCTTATGCTTTTCAAGCCAATACAAATGCCTTTTGCAATGAACTCTGGCAAAACCTTTCCCATCTAAAGTCTAGGATGCAGCAATTAGAGCATTATGACGACATTTTAGAGTCAAATCAATGCCCAGTCCGTAATTGAAAATGGTTGAAGAATGGCTGAATGTATATGTATCATGTCTTTGTGACTTGAGGGGAATGTTGAGGTTTGCATTAATACAATTAAGTTAGTTTGTACTCTCTGTTCTTCTTCCCTCCCCTCTACTGTGTGAGCATCTGGGGGAAATTTTTCTATTCATAAAAAATTTAAATCAGTAAATTTCCTTTGACACGTCATTTGGAACCATAGGAAGTATTAGCTTTTGAGGTTATCTTAGTCAACCAAGACAACTAAAGATAAGATTTAGGATCAGCAGTGACAGGCCAGCCTTCTGACTTGAGCAAAACTGCAGATCAGAAGCTGAGACACAGCCTCCGTTCCCTGGCCTAGACTTTGCATGCTAGCGGATTTTCAAAGTGCGGCTGCTCCAGATTTACTTGAGGAGCACACTTTAGCCAGACATTTGAAATTTTGAGTCATTCATTCATCAAATATTTATCGAGTACCTATGAGGTACCAGGAGGCATTAGGGATGTGAGATACAAGAGATCTTTTCTCCTGTGCATGGTTTACATCAGCCAAACAGTATCCATTTTTGTTCATGGCAATTTCTTCCAAATTCACCTGCCAAGGCCTTGGGATCCTCCCAAGAAAAGAAAAATTTGGAGAGAGGATGAGGAAACAGGAGAGGGGTAAGACCAAGTCTAACTATGATCTCTTCAGTTAAAATTTGGCCTTTAATTAGTCACTGTCTTGTAAAAGATCCTCTACACCTTTTAACAGTCCATCCCCTGGAAAACTTAAGCTTGATTTTGAGGCCTTTATATCGACAGTCTGAGAATGTAAATATAATACCTTTCTGCTAAAAGTAAAAAGATATTTTTGCTATAAACCCATTATGCAAAGACTGAAACACTGAGTGCATTTTTCAAAGCCTACTGCCTGCAGGAACAATGTGAGTTTGCTAGGAAAAGTTTCCCCAAACTGTGAAGCATAAGATAGGAAGAAACATTGTGAAATCAGAATGGCCACAGCTCTCAAACCTCTCTTCTGGGAGAGCAGCATGCCTGAGTGACAGGTCTTTCCATAAATGATCCCTACAACTGGAACATTTCCAGGAAAAAGGGAGATTATAATGTTTGGGGAGTTAGGCATTTCTCTTAATTATGTGTTACACTCCATGGAAACAAGGTATTTCAATGAGGTCAAAACATGGAACAAAACTGGGCTCTACATTAACTGAATTATTGGAAACGCTTCCATTTGCCTTGATCCAAACTTTACTGCCCTCAGTTATTGAGCATTTTATAAGGATCTTCCTATTTTTTCTCACACATCCCTGTGAGGTAGGGAGGTATCACTGCTCCACGTGACAGGCGAGAAAAGGCTCAGAGTGGGTAAGTGAATGTCCAAGCTAGTCTGTAACTTGAATCTAAATCTGTTTCAGACAAAAACTAAAGCACTCCCTGCTTTAAACAATAACAACAACAAAAAGGTCAGGGAGGGAGAAAAAAGATTTTGGCCAACATCTGATCATTTTGGAAAAGTTTTGTCGTTGTGACACTTATACAAGTAGAAGTATAGAAAATCTAATCTTCATACTTCTCAGGACTATGGAAGTCTGCGACCATCCTTGGTTGGGAACACATCCTCATTAGTGTGGATCACTTAGTCAGAAAACATAGCTAGCAATCACATGTTTTTGAGAAATTCCAGGGAGGGGACACTTGCTGACAGGGAATATTTTTTTCAGCCATTTTTAAGACCATTATATTAGCAAGACTATGTAGTATATTGTGTATATAGATGAATGAATAATGAATTAACTTTTATTCACAGTTCTTGTAACCTGACCTTCATTTAGTGACTTAATTAGCTGCTCTTGGCATTGTCTATGCAAATAAATAAATCTTTTCTTTATAAACATTTCAACTATTCAAATTTTTCTGAAATTTGGACTATCTGAAGAAATTGGGAAACAAAACTGCAAGTACATTATACTCATTTTTCTTGAGAATTGTTTCACAAGATCTAATAAAATTAAAAGGTTCTTGATACCAAAAAAGCTAAAGATGATTCTCTGATGAGCGTTAAACATAAAGTCTTTCATGTACATCATAAAATTTGATTTCATGTGGGACTATGTCCCAAACCCATGTACTTTTGAGTGGAGGGTAAGTTTCTTTTCAGGTTCTCCTCTGCACTAATATTTTAGAATACAATGAGAGAGGAGAATGGGAATCAGCAACTTCTTTTATAAGGAAAAAACTTAAGGTCATGTATTTTAAAATACTTTTTTAGACTCATCAAGATCTTTATTTAGGTGAACCCAAGTACAACATTGTAACTTTCAGATGGCATACCTGAAATTTTTATATTAAAAAGACTACTCATCAAATAGATGTCTCTTTAAAAAAGCAATGTGACTGCTGGTTGTGTAATTATAGAAAGTCCTAACAGAAGACTTCTAACATCCTTTGTATATCAAGGCTTATTTATGATGTTCACCAGCATGTCAGCTATTCCTAAGAGATATAACCAGCCCTCTCCCATATCAAAATAGTTTTTTCCCATTGGCAAAGATTATCTTTCAGTATCTCTATAGAGTAGACTTCTAAAAAGGGAAGTGAAATCTCTTTATCTCAAAAGGACACAAAAGGAAAAAAACCGTTTCCTAGTTCCAATATTTTGCCCTCTTACAGCCTCCTCCGCGCATTATAATTATCTGCGCAGTCCAGGAGTGCAGCTCCACGCCCTGCAGGCCTTCTTGGGCATTCAGAAAGGGCGTTTTTTCTGCCTTCTCCCTTCAGACAACAATGAAAACCCAACCATGTTTAATAACTCCGGATAAGGTAGAGAAGCAAAGTACAGGCTGGGCCCGCACAGACCTGAGAGGGGCCCCTTCTGCCCCAGGCAGGTCATCTTCATTCATCAGTCCTGTGGGGTCCGGGGGCTTGCCGCACATCACGCCCTGCGGAGCGTGGGGACACACTGTTGAGCGGCACAGTTCAGCCCTGGTGGCGCTCCATGTGTGGGGGTCACACAGCGCGTGCGGCACGGAGTGACAACGGAGGGATGCAGGCAGCTAACTTGGAGGAGGTGAAAATCTGGGGCGATTTTGAGAGTCTGAACCTACTTTCTTCCCCGCGGTCCTGCAGTCCCCTGTCGGGCCCGTCCCTGCCCCGGAACTGCTGGCCCCCGGCAGCGCCCTGCAGGACTTACCTCGGGGAAACCGCGCGGCCGGGCCCTGAGCGCACGGCCGGAGCGCAGCGCCAAGCACGCTGGCCGGCCGCGGGGACGGCGCGGGTCCTCGGAACCCGGAGAGGGGGCGCGGCGGCGCGGGCAGCCTCTCGATCCCGGTGTCCCGCGGACGGGCAGGCGCAGCGCCCCCGCCCCTCCCGGCTGCTATATAACCGCGTCTCCCCGCCCCGGCCCGACCCTTCCCCGCCCCGGCGGCCCCGGGAAGGGGGCGCAGCGGCGGCGGGCAGGCGGGAGTGGGGGCCCCGAGGCTGCAGCTGCCTCCCGCCTCGCCCCTGCACGGACCCTGTGCCCTCTCGCCAGCCCGCAGGAGATGTCTGGGCGGGGAAAGTGGGGCGTCCACGGGGCGCGCCCAGAAGCCCTGCTCCTGCAGCTGGACCTGCTGGCGCCTTTGTGTGCGTCTGGGGTCTTCTCGCAGAAGTCGGAGTCCTCGGGGGTGAGACCTCTCCTCGCGCTCGGGAACAGAGACCGGGCTCTGCGCACCCCGCGACTGCGGTCCACCACCTTCGGGGGCCCCGCTCGGAATTCTCCCCCGGAGAATACCCTCTTTTCGTCCACTGACTTTTCTCGTTGACTGTCCATTCATTTATTGATTCATCTATTTGTTTCACAACTATTTGAGCACATAGTTCATGCTGCGATTAGGTCCTTAGGATACAAGGCCAAGTCAGCAGTCGGTCACTGTCTCAGCTGGGGGACAGACGACGGCGGGGCTTGGCTGGTCGGGGCTGAGCTCTGCCCCGGGAACACGGAGAGGGGGTCCTGGCTCGGCCTGGCAAGGCCAGAGGAGCTTCCCCGAGGAATTCGGTCTGAACAACCCAGAGTGGTCTGGGCGTAAATGCAGGGATAGGGGGGTGCCAGACAAACGGGGCAGTAGTACCACAGGGTGGGAAGGCAGGGAGCCCTGCTCCTTTCCAGCAGGACCCAGAATGTTTGAAAAGTGTGCTATGTACTGTCCTTGTCAGTAAAAGATAATTGAAAATGTAAAAAAAGATAAACTTTGAGTGGTAGGGCTAGGACCAGTTAAAGACAGAGGTTGTTCCCACGGAGTGGGGCCTCCTCTGGAATTTGTGGCATAACTTCCAGGCTTGACAACCATCACCAATAGCAGCTTTGTGCAGGCCATTAGGCTCAGTCCTGTCTCAGTGGAATGTAAACACTAAGACAGTTTCTCATGCCCCTTGTTGAGTGGCCTGGGTCATGAGGCTTCATGCCCTGGTTTACAGGCTTGGCAGAGCTGCACCAGGCCAGGTAGCTTCAGATGGTGACTCCTCTGTGGGTCCCTCGGCTCTGGGGCAAGGGGCGCTGGGAGAACACTGGAACAATAGCAACCAAAATGGAGAACATGGGGACATCTCAAATTATTATTGTTTTTACCTAAAGTGACTAAAATTAAGTAATTCAGGTTTTCATATTCTTATGTAGTAATTTTAAGAACATACTTCAAAACTCAGTATGTTTCTCTTTCCCCATGGTCATTATTGAAAAAGGTAGATGGGTGGCAGGCTTCCTGGTGGCAGAGTTTCTAGCCAATTGCCGGTACACCCAAAGGTACTTTTAAAAGTATACCACACATACAAACAGTCCTCATTCTATTAGAGACCCACAGAACGGCTTCTGGGAGTCATAAACCTGTGACTCACCATCAAGCCGGGACCAATGATTATGTCAGCCCAACAGGAAGGCAAGATAGCCCCATCTTAACAATAAGCCAACACCCTTTGATATATTTTGGGGGACATCTCAAAACACTCTTATGTCTTGGATTTTTGATGTCCAAGCCAGTTTTCACAGATCAAACTTTGACCAGCACCCAAAGAACGAGGCTTCCTTTCACCTAGACTAGAGCAAAAAGACAGAGAAATGTCCTTGGATCTTGGAAATGAAGTTGGTTATTTAAAGTGACCCCAGTTTTTCCCACTATACAACCCTTGATTTCCAGAGCAGAAGAATGATGCTTAAGTAGCCCATGTTCTTTGCTGTATTTCTGGAGCCTTTTTAGGAACATCTGGAATTTAAGTGGCAGCGTGGATGCTGTATGGGCTTGCATGAGCTTTTAGAGACCATGACAACCTCATTAAATTGGTAATTCATGAATTGCACCAGAAGACAAGGTAGACCCTTAACCTGAGCTGTACATATGAGCTTTTCTACCATGACAATATTAGGACTCTGGGAGCCTTGCCAATATGATCCAGGCTTTGGGAGAGTTAGCTACCATTGCCTGGGAAGATCCATGTTGACTTCTGAAATGTCTCCAGTCTCATCCCAGCTAGTTCTGACACTCAAACTACTGAGGTTGCTTTCTATTTGATATTCCAAAGTCCCTTCCAAAATCTCTTTCACCCACTCCAGCCCACCCAAGTTCTGCCAATCCATTCTTCATTCTTCTGACAGGGGGATCTTTCTAAACCACACATCCGATCAATCACTCTTGACAACTTAATGCCATAAAGGTCTTCCCACTGCCTACTTCCCACCACACCCATGGCATTTGAACTCTCTCCCCACTTTACCTTCTTGCCTCATATACTGCCATCCTGCCACAATCCCACCACTGACTGTGAGCTCCAGTATCCTAGTAATGACCCACAGTGACTGATCTCGTGCTGTTTTCATAATCTCTTGCCATTGTCAAGACTGTTCCCCTGCATTTATTAATTCATTCAGCAAAATATATATTGAAAACAATATGAGCTAGGCACTGTGAAGGATTGAAATTATTTTTATAATGATCATCTATATATTTTTTCATCATAAATTAATCTACTTAATCCAGGCATCTTATTTGGTACTAGGGTCTATTTGTTTACCAAATGTGTGTTAAACACCTACTATGTGGTAGGTACCGTATTAGACAACAGGACGCAATCACCCATAGGGTCTGCCCTTAGGACCTCAGACCTAGTGTTGGAGTTGGGTAAGTAACGCAGGTATTAGCAGTAGGGTTCTGTATGCACTGGCTGCTATGCGAGGAACCCTAGAAAGAAGCAGATGCTTGAGACTAAGTGGGGTTGAGTGAGGAAGGTTGAATGAGGGGAGGAAGGGCAAAGTAGCCGGAGCAGCATGTATGAAAGTATCAGAGTCCGTGGTGGCTGGACAGTGAAGGGGCATGGTATGAAATGAGGCTGGAGAGGTAGGTGCCCTGGATGTGACTGAGTGGGTGGGTGACTGAGAGAGGAGTCTGGGGTAAGTCTCAGGTTTCTGTCTTGCAACAATGTGGGGACAACACTATTTACTGAGATAGGGAACAGAGGAGGGGGAGGAGATTTGCAAAGAGGTGGAAGAAAATATCTATTTGGGATATTTTGTTTGAGATGCCTGGGAGCTGTCCAAGTGGTGACACTCAGGGCCAGATGGATACCAATCATCTGAGGCTTGGGAATGAAGACTCAACTGGAGACATGGATTTGGGTTCATAAAATTGATAGTTGAAGTCACAAAAGTGTATGAGGTCATATAGGGAGAGTTCATTCATTCAGCATTCATTGAAGGAATATTCACTGAGCACCTAATATTGGGGAGATACTGTCTAGATCCTGGGGATACAGCAGGGAAAAAAAATAACAAGATTCCAGCTCTTCTGGTGCTTAAGGAAGGATTAGAAGCACTTTACTGGCTGGCAGGGGAAAACTGCAATTCCAATGCAGTGAGATGGTGACTTTGGGCAGTCTTGAATGAAGATGAGAAGTAAGTCCAGAGACATATCTGAAGGAAGGATGTTCCAGGCAGCAGGAACAGTCAGTGTGAAGGCCATGAAGCCAGAGCATGGCTGGTGTCTGAGTAAAGGGAAGAGGCAGTGTGGCTGAAGGTGAGTGAGTAACGGGATGAGCAGGAAGCATGAAGGCAAAGGGTGATGGGAAGGGGGCAGGTCATGGGAAGCAGTGAAGGGGTTGAGCAAAAGAGGGACATGTTATGATTCCTGCTTATAAAGGATCATAGACTATAAGGGGACAGGGATTGAGAGCAGAGGCCTAGGAAGAAACTGACATTGAAAGGTGAGCAGGAGAAGTTTGTTCAGAGCAGTGGGAGAGTTGCTAAAGGACGGATCCAGATGATCTTAGGATACTAAGATCTTAAGACTCTCCAGAGCATGATAACAGGTTGCGAAGAATGGCCCCCTTCCCAGCTACATGATCAGCTGCAAGCAGGGTAAATTTCACTCTCTTTATTTTTGTGTCTTCTGGGACCACATAGAATGCCCAGAAACATTGGTTTTTATTAACCTTGCAATAATTCAACCCTGAGTTTTTTGCACTTGATTTTCAGACCCCACGTACCATATCATGGCAGATGTTTACTGGCACAAACCAAAGTGAGATATATGTTTCAAGCCCTGAGGTTTTGAATCAACTGTGAAGTCACAGTAGAGGAAGGCTTTTCCCACATTCAGTCAAATAAATGTTAAGAAGCTGGAAGGCATTGAGCCAGATTCTAAAACTGATTTATTCCTCTGGTGCGATTCTATGGGAGGTCAGTTAGGGTGTAATTAGGATTCAGCAGAAATTTTCTAAATCTTCTTCTCAGGACTGAATGGTATGTACTCCAACTTTACAGGGTCAGAAAACAATCCATCTCATGATGGAGTGACATTTCTCTCAGATTCCACAAGAAAAGCCTGTGGTTTCTGTGACTGAGCTGGACCGTAACCCTCCGCGGATGGCGAGGAAGCACAGCTGGGTCCCGCGAGGCTGACCCCTGACCCCGAGATTCATCTGGTTTGTGAGACTTTCCCTCACGGATGCCGCTGTCACCGTCGAGTGCCTCATCTTAACCCTTTGGCCCAGGACGAGGCTTACAAGTTTTCCTTAATTTCTGGATCGCAATCAAGAAAGGTCAAGACAGCCCTTACAGGACTGTCTAAAGACTCAGGAGAATAACGGAAATAACACTAACAACAACGCTCAGTGAGCCTCGGGAGGCAGGTGTCTTCACCGATGAGGGGCAGGCACAGAGTCAAGGAGGCGGCCCACGCTTTAGCTGCACAACTAATTGTTGAAGCCAAGATGGACACCCAGGAAAGGAACAGGAAGCAAATAAGGGGACATATACAACCAACCCAGCCGCCTGACACACAGAATGGTTGCAGTCCTGTTTCTGTTTCTGTACTGCGAGTAAACATCCTTTCCCCGTCTTCTCTGTACTAGGCATGGAGACTGGACTAGTTGGCTATCCGACGCCCACTCAAAAGCGGACCCTTAACACAAGGATTCATGTACAAGCAGTTTATTTGGGAGGTGATCCTAGAAAAGCTGCAAAGCGAGTGAGCAAGAAGAGGGAAAACCGCCAGGGAAGGAATGCTGTCAAACAGTGAGCCCATGGACAACTGGGGAAACAGTGCAGCTGGGGAAACAGCGCTCAGCATGCCTCAGCTATTTATGCACCAATCCCTATGTGTGGCAGGCTGAGAGATGGTCTCAGGATGAGCTCTCTGGTACTTCTGACTCACCCCAGGAACAGGCAGAGCAGCCTTTGGCATACAGGATTATGTGCCTAGTAGGAGGGCACTGACATCTGCTGAAGAGACCCTCCCAGTCTGTGTGCCTGGGGCAGGAGTGGAACGACAGCAGCACAGGACATTCAGAGGAGATTGAGGCTTGCACCACCCAACTCAAACAGACACAAAAGCCTGCTGCGGGTGCGCTCCCACACTGGCCCTATCACTTTTCCCTGAGTCTTTGCCTGCCCGAATTGTTCTCCCACCTTGTTCCCATCTTTCCCTGCCTATCCTATGGTGCTTGCGGTAAAGGGGCGACCTCTTACATGCTCACAGCATTTGCATCTGTATTTGAGCAACACCAGTGTGGAATAAGCACCTCTGAACTGTTCAGAAAGATTGCACTGTGCTTCTGCGGCACGGGGCTTGTTGAGGGTTGTAACTCTGGTTGCTGCCAAGTTTAGTTGAAAATTACTGAAAAGCACACATCAGAGGCTAGTTAAGAGCATGATTTTCCTTTATCTGTCACGAATTGTTCTTCTTGGCTACATCTCAAATAATTCAGTATTTTGACTAGCACCCAATGCAGATATCCAAATTTCTCCAAGTTGGAAATTACATAAAAGTTTTGAGAAAACTTTTAAATTTATAATCTGAGTGCCTTAATATGTATGTGTTTAATTTTCACGAAGCGATGGACTTACCTATCATTATGCAGTTTCCAAAGTTTTTTATTTTTGGAATGAAAGTACCAATAATTTTGTTCTATTGAAATTTTATGACATGACTGTGTTTGGGAGGAAATCCCTCAGTAAGATACATGATACTCTTGGGAGGCAAGTTTGCTTCCTTATTGCTTTCCAATTATTTATGAGTTTAAACTAAGGCAGATTGTGTTTTATACAGCGACCACAAATGTTGAATTTTCCAAAGCAACAGCTTTGGATTGATAACGATGAGACTTCAGATTTTAGACAAATAAATATTGAATAGCTAGAAAGTGTAATCTCTCAATTTGCAAACATGTCTTTTAACCATTCTTTAAGGAAATACAGGTCAGTGGCTGTATCGTGTAATGTGGCTGGGACAACCAGCCACATGGGGAAGCTGTGTCCCCACTCTCCACTCACACTGACCTGCAGTTACACAAGGGGAAATGTAAAGAGGAGCATTCAGCTTGGAGAGAAGCTTGCGTGGCAGGCACATAGGAAAAGTTCAGGCAAGTGTTACTGAAATTTTATCTTAGGTTTCTCATGGAGTTGGGGGTGGCTACTGCTCCATAGAAGCCCTATTCCAAACTTTCGCTCAGCTGAAAAAGAGCATTATCTAAACTTCTTGAACTAAAGCCCCATTTTAGGCCTCTGGAGAAGCAGCCAATCTCTACTGTAAAAATAATAATAATAGATAAGTCATAATTTTCTGAAGAAATGATTCATCCACTTAACTATAGTATTAACTATAATATTTTGGTGTAAATTCTTAGTGTAAATAGCAGTTCTTTGTTCTAGTAGCTTTTAATACTCTCATGACAGACTGGAATAAAACCAGAAAGGATAATGAATCAGTTGAAAGCATTGAGGAGTAAGAGCGATTAACATGACTGCAACTGGAAATTTTTCTCTAAGAAAGACAGTTCATAAGTATGGGTAAACATCCCAGTTTCATATATGCATTCTTCCAATTTGCAGTTTCTGGGGACAAAACCAAAAATCCATAAAAAATAGTTTTGGCCATGTGTGAAATAAAAATTTTCCCAAAGAAATGGGGCACTCAGTAAATGCATCCAAGGTGCAAAGATTTATTTCCTATGATTTAAGCATGGGATTTATCTGGTTTACATTTCACTGCAAGCAGGGCCCAGAGTACTACCTCTTCTCGATTGTGACTCTGAGAACAGATACAGAACTAGCTGCTTTACTCATCTCTAAACACACTATGCCCCTCTCACTTTTTTCAGCAAATCCCCTCAAGTTAGAATTCAGGAAGTGAGGAGGAAATGATAAAGGTACATTTTCTTGTTGAAACTGAAGACTCATGTGAATTCTAAGCTGAGAGTAATTTTCTGTTCCTGGGAAAGAATTCTAAGACATGTCTCTTCATTTATCATTACCAAGGTTCAGAGCAGTTTTCTGTCGCTGTTGTTGCTAAGGAAACACTATGCAAAGCAGGAAAAATCCATGGTGCTCAGTCTAACTTTTTGGGGGCATCGGTTATTTAATAGGTGAGAAAATTAATTAGCAATCAGAAGTATATATGATGGCCTTATTTCCATCTTTCCAGGAGTAAAGCTTTTCTATATTTGTGTTCAGACTCACAGACGATGAGCTTTGAAAAAAACCCTTCAAGTCCAACCTATCTTTTTTTCCCCTGAAGTAATGGAGGTGTCAAGAGGGCCGTCCAGGTCACACACAACTGGCGGCAGAGCTAAGCCCCAAGCTGCTGTTCCCCTGATCTGTTTTGAATGACCTACTGTTTCTTATTTTGTGACCTACTGTGCTTCAAAATATACAACTCAAACATCTTTTTCTTTCCTGAGTAATCACCCTGTAAGTATGATTTCTGGCTGGGAAATTTCTTAATTTCCCATAAGAAAATTCATAATCCAGAAAAGTATAGATTTTACTATTTATTTAGAACTAGACTATTCTCTGGGATAGGTCATGTTAAGCCACAAAATAAGTCTCAATAAATTTAAGAAGATCGAAATCATGCCAAGAATCTCTTCTGACCACAACTGTATGAAACTGGAAATCTATTACAAAAGAACTGGCAAAAGCACAAATACATGGAGGCTAAACAGCATGCTACCAAACAATGAATGGGTCAACAAAGAAATTAAAGAGGAAATCAAAAATATTTAGAGAATAATAAAAATAGAAACACAATGGTTCAATGTCTTTGGGTAGCAGCAAAAGCTGTTCTAAGAAGAAAGTTTATAGCATTGCAGGCTTACCTGAAGAAATAAGAAAAGTCTTAAACAATCAAACCCTATACCTAAAGGAACTAGGAAAAGAACAAACAAAGCCAGAAGTTAGTAGAAGGATGGAAATAAAAAAGATCAGAATGGAAATAAATTAAATAGAGACTAAAAAATATAAAGGATCAATGAAACTAGGAGCTGGTTATTCAAGAAGATAAACAAAATTAATAAACCATTAGTTAGACTCACCAGGAAAAAAAGAGAAAGGACTCAAATAAGTAAAGTCAGAAATGAAAGAGAAGTTACAACTGACACCACAGAAATGACTGTAAGAGATTACTATAAAACATTAAATGCCAACAAATTCAACAACCTAGAGGATATGGATAAATTCCTCGACACATGCAATCTTCTAACACTGAACCTGGAAGAAATAGCAAACTTGAACACACAGATTACTCATAACAAAATTAAATCAGCAATCAAAAAACTACCACCAAACAAAATTCTAGAACCAGATAGCTTCACAGGAGAATTCTATCAAACATTTAAAGAGTTAATACCTATCTTTCTCAAACTATTCAAAAAATTGAAGAGGAAGGAATGCTTTCAATTCATTTTATGAATTCAGCATTACCCTCATACCAAAACCAAAGAAAAATACTACTAAGAAAAGAAAATTACAGGCCAATATCCCTGGTAAACATAGATGCAAAAATATTCTACAAAATATTAACAAACCAAATTCAAAAATACATTAAAAGGATCACTTATCACAACTAAGTGGAGTTTATTCCAGGGATGTCAGGATGGTTCAATATGCACAACTCAATGAATGTGACACACCACATTAAAAAAAGCAAGGATAAAAACCATATGATAATCTCAATAGATGCAAAAAATGCATTTGACAAAAATTAAGCATCCCTTGTGATAAAAACTCTTAACAAAGTGGAAATATACCTCAATGTAATAAAGGCCATGCATGATAAACCCACAGCTAACATCATACTCAATGGCAAAAGCTGAAAGCTTTTCCTCTAAGATCAGGAACAAGACAAGGATGTCTACTACCACCACTTTTCATCAAAGTACTTTTTTCATAGTACTGGAAGTCCTAGCCACAAAAATCAGATAAGAAAAAGACATAAAAGGCATCTAAATTGGTAAGAAATAAGTAAAATCATCCCTATTTGAAGATGACATAATACTATCTATAGAAAACCCTCAGGAACACACCAAAAGTCTGTTAGAATTAACAAATGAATTCAGTAAAGTCACAGGATACAAAATCACTGTACAAAAATCTCTTTCATTTCTATACACAAATGACAAACTAGCAGAAAGAGAAATTAAGGAAACAATACCATTTACACTTGCATCAAACAGAATAAGATATTGTTCATTGAAGTGATATTCAATTCTACTTTTAAATGTCTTTCTTGAATGTTTACCTTTGAGAGTCATTCCAAATAATTCTGAGAACTAGTTTGGAGATAAATAAACATATAACTAGCCAACTGGGTGGAAATAATGCATCAGTGAATGCCAGTAACATGCTGCCATTTGTAACTGACTGGTAAATCATTTAGACTTGTTGGGCCTCAGTTTTCTCATCTCTAAGATGCAAATTATAATTGTACTTACTCCATAAGGCAGTTGTGAGGGTTAAACAGTACCTACAGTGACACATCAAAAACACCCAAAGTCCACAGTTCACATTACGGTTCAGTTTTGAGTTATGTAGAGCTTAGAATAGTGCCTGGCTATATTATTGGAAAGATCTTGTGCTGAAGAATCATGTTAAATGAATATTTCAGGAAATAGCCACAGTTATTTACATGGATCTTTGAACAGGAGGCAAGTGTTGGTGGAAGAGGCATTATAAGAGCAGTCTCACATTTTAGTGTTAAGTATTTCAGGGGTTTCTTAATTTAGGAATTTATTTGGGAGCATCTCTGACATTAGTCACCCTATCTTGGCTTAAATAACTTCTCTGCAAAGAAGTTCACTACATCTCAAAACTGTATTGAGCAGTAGAGATTTAACAATAATGTGTCCCTAATAAGTATGTCATATTTGTTCAAATAGTCTCCCAAATCTACCATTTGTGTTTTTAATCTCTATACACATTTTCTTAAGTTTTGTAGAATTGAATACAATAAACTTTTTCCTTCGTGATTTCTTCATTGCTTTTTGCATATAAAAGATGGGCAAAAAAATAATGAGGTAGACAACAGAATAAGACACATAAATTGTCAATATATATGAGAGAATGTTTAACCTCACAGTAATCAAAAGTATGTAAATTAAAATTATGGAATTTTTGCATATAGAATTAGCAAAAAATGAAAAAGATAATATCAATTACTTGTGATATGATAAACTCATATACTGCAGATGAGCATGTAAAGTATTACAAATGATTGGGCAATATATATCAGGAACCTAAAACTTAATGTGAAGGTTAATTTTGTGTGTCCACTTGGCTAGGTCACAGTACCCAGATATTTGGTCAAATATTGTTCTAGATGTTTCTGTAAAGATATTTTTAACATGAGGTTAAAATTAAATCACTAGACTTTGAGTAGAGCAGATTTATTCCAGAACTTGGTTAGGCCTTATCGGATCAGCTGAAGGCTGTAAGAAGACTGACCTTCCCTGAAGAGGAAACTCTGCCGGCAGACCGCCTTCAGACTCCAGCTGCAACGCCAACTCTCTTCCCTGGAGGTCGCATCTACTGACCCACCCTACAGATCTTTGCCTTGCCAGCCTCCGCAACTGCATAAGCCAACTCCTTAAAATAAATCCCCCTTTATATATACATCCTATTAGTTCTGTTTCTCTGAAGAACACTGACTTAGAGAAAGACTTAGTAATTCTCAACCTGAACTTAGTAATACCATTTCTATAATCTGTCCTAAGGAAATAATTATAAATATAGTACAAATTTACTTAGCAAAAATAGAAATAGTAAAAAACAAATATCCAAAATCATATCATTAAATAAGGTTTACTATGCCATATATACCCACAGAACAAATGGTAAAGTCTGCAACCACTGAAATAATATCTATTGACACGTGGCATATTCCTATTCTTACCCCTTACCCCTGTGTGTCCGTGTACCTGTCCGTCTGCACCTGTGTCATCCATTACAGTAGCCACTAACTACATGGGGTTTTCAAGCACTTCAAATGTGGCTAGTCAGAATGAGGAAATGAATTTTTAATTTAACTTTAATTACTTTAAATTTAAATTTAAAAACCATGCCCAGTTCAGATAATGGAAAACTTTTAAGTGTGTTTGGAGCAACTTGGATATTTCAATTTCAATCTACTTTTTCTTTTTAATTAAGATTTTTTAGAGTAGTTATAACTTCAGAGCAAAATTAAGAAGGTACAGAGATCTGCCCTATACTCCCTTGTCCCCACCGCATGCATAGCCTCCCCCATTATCAGCATCCCCCACTAGAGTGACACATTTATTACAGTAAATGAACCTACACTGACATGTCATTATCACCCAAGGTCCACAGTTTACATTATGGTTCATTCTTGATATTGTACTGCTATAGATTTGGACAAATAGATAATATATATCCATTGTTATGGTATCATA
This sequence comes from Smutsia gigantea, assembly GCA_032199065.1. Lineage (NCBI taxonomy): Eukaryota > Metazoa > Chordata > Mammalia > Pholidota > Manidae > Smutsia > Smutsia gigantea. Next base: position 37,087 of record JAVSCE010019213.1, read on the forward strand.
CAGAATATATTCACTGCCCTAAAAATCCTCTGTGCTCTGCCTATTCATCCCTCTCCACACTATCTACTTTTTAAACTTTCAGCTTTATTACATCTAAATACAGATTAAATACTTTGATGAAAATGGAGCATCCAAATTGAAATAATCTTTGATTGTAATGCTGGATTTTAGTGTGAATTCTATTTTTGAAATTTTCTAAACCAGACACATTATTTTTATAATCAGGAAATTTCATTCAAAAACAAAATATAAGGTCATCTTTAGGAGCAATAAAGTATTGAATGAAAATACTGGATAAAAAATAATGAACATATTTCCAAATGTGCCTTTCATGAAATATCCTACTCTTTAGGAATAAGAATCTCTAGTCTATTGGATAAATGAAATTTTACTAAGCAGCACCTAAAATTTGAGGAAGGCAGCCAGTCTGGATCTACATGTGAGAATTTGAGAACATTTGTTAGTATTTCAAACACGACTATTCAACACATTTTATGAGAACTCTTCTTGAGCCATGAATAATTTGTTACTATATTTCTTAATTCTGTCTGAGTTCATGTTTTCTAATTCCTGAGGGATTTTCCAGTTAGACTTGAAAAAGATAAACTGTCTCTGGAAATTATGTAAAAGATTAATTTCCAAACAGCTCTGTTTTTGTGCAGAAGTCACACTTTGACCAAAGGAAGAGACAGTTTGCAATTCATTGATGTTTTTCTGCCTTTCCTTGCAATGTAACTGTTTTGTGAGTTATCTTTGAGGATGGTTCACCATCAGGAAATTTCTGAAATGGGCTGATGCTGTTTAGTTAGTTAAATGATGGCTCTCCATTGTCGCTTCTGTTCCACACCATGGACCAAAATGCTGAGGGTCTGCAGGGACTGAAGACATTAGCCTAAAAACTGTTTGTCACTTTCTTCTTACTTGTGATCCAGTTAGTGTTGTACAGTCCCCACCGTGGAAATCGTGAGCACCATGTCCTAAGCACTGACTACCCATAAGTGGGTAAATCCATTTCTCTTTAAGAACAAGAAAGCTGAGCTTCAGAAACGTCGAGGGTGTAGTACATGTCGGCACTGGGGTTTGCTCAAATCTCTCAAACCCCAATGCCAGTATTCTTGATTAACTGGAGGTTCTCACTGAACCAAATGTTATAATAGAAATATTTGCTGTGTTGTGTGCATCAGAAAATAGAGGAAACTTTTAGTTCAACATGGTAGGTGGCCAAACACACCTATCTCTCCTGAAAACAATGTGATTCTTCCTTGGAAATTAGGAAAAACTCAGGATTTGAAGCAGCAGGTACAGCAAAAGCTGTGAGGCCACAGAGGGAGTGATTAAACTCTTTCCTGCAAATTGCCTGGGACCTTACTTCTCTCCCTCCCTCTAGAGTTGGTTGACAAACCTCTCCCTCACAGAGAGCTTCTGATCAGCCGTTTGCTGTTGAACTCTGAAATACAGCCATCCAGCCAAGGGTCACTGTGCATTTGAGGAAAGTTTCCAATATGAGAAAAACCCAAACAAGCAGAAAAAGTAACAAGGAGAAAATAGAGGGCATGGAGCCGAGGAATCTCTAAGAAAGAACAGAAGAGAAGCAGAGAACAGGTAGCAGGGTAAGAATCTGGGAGATTTTTACTTTCAACAAATAAAAGAGAGGAAATTTTGAAAGAAGAAGCATCAGAAAATTACCCAGAATGGAGGGACTTGACTTTCCAGATGGAAAAGGCTCTCCACATGCCCATCTCAATTAACAAAAAGAGAAACACACAAGACAGATCTTCATGAACTTTAGGACACCAGGGATTTGTGGTGGGAAGGGCACATCACACACAAAGAAACAGGAATTAAGGTGGCATGAGGCTTCTCAGACCACGCAGAGAGCGGCAGTGCCATGGATTTGCAGGCAGTTGTTCTCAGTTATGCGTGGTATGGAATTTTATACCCAGATAACCCATGTGTTAGTTTCCTAGGGCTAGTATTACTGGAAGTACCACAGTATAAAGTACCACAAACTGGGTAGCTTGACGGAAATGTATTCTCACACAGTTATGGAGACCAGAAGTCCAAAATTAAGATATCAGCAGGATTGATTCCTTTTAGATGTTCTGAGAAAGAATCTCTTCCATGTCGCTCTCCTGCCTCTGTGGTAGTTAGTAATCCTGAGCGCTCCTTGGTCTGTAGGTGTATCACTTCATTCTCTGCCTTTGTCTTCACATGGCCTTCTTCTAAGGACATCAGTCATTGGATTTAGGGCCTACTCTAGTCCATCTTAACTAATTACATCTGTGAAGACCCCATTTCTAAATGAGGTCACATGCTGAGGTTCCAGGTGGATGTGAATTTTGAGGGGACACTATTCAACCTAGTACAAACCATCAACCAAATATGAAGCCACAACAAACACATCTGGGGCATGTAAGGACACGGAAGTTTTATCACCAATGTATTATTTCTTAGGGAAGTTACTGGAGGATAAACTTCATCAAAATAAGCAAGTAAACTAAGAAAAAGGAAGACAGAGCCAGGTAATAGGAAATCCAACAAGGAAAGCAGAATTAAGAGTCATACAGCAGAAGAATGGGGCACTCTGGGAGTGAAGTCTCCCAGGACAAGGGAAAGAAAATGCTGAGTGTTTGACATATGTGACTACTTGGAAAATAAAACTGACAGATATTTGACAGTGAAACTGCAACATAAAACAATTTGAGTAATAAACAGATCATATTCATAATCTCTTCTTAGCTCAATTCTAAGCAATCTTTACATAGTCATAAAATTATAGCAAGCCTAACTTTGATTTAACAAAAACTTAAGAAACTATATCAAGAAGGTGAGGCTGTATAATTATATTAGGCAAATTGTTAAATATCTGTCAGCCATAATAGGAAGTCATTAGATAATGTCTAAAATTAATATGACATTAAATTATACTATTAGGATATTGAGAAATGGAACAGTAAAAACTAGAAGAAGTAATAAAAGTTTATATGGCACCCTCCAGGAAATGGATCTGGGTAGGGGAGAGGAGGTGACTGTTGTCTTTTATTATGAGCCTTTTAGTGTTATTTGACTTCTTAAATATTTTTTTATTAAGGTGTCATTGATATACAATCTTATGAAGGTTTCACATTAGCAACATTGTGTTTACTACATTCACCCATGTTATCAAGTGCCCCCCCACATGCCCCATAACAGTCACTGTCCATCAGCCTAGTAAAATGCTATAGAGTTGCTACTTGTCTTCTCTGGGCTATAGTGCCTTCCCCATGCCCTACCTACATTATGTGTGCTAATCATAATTCCTTTTAATCCCCTTCTCCCTCCCTTCCTGCCCACCCTCCCCACCCACTTTCCCTTTGGTAACCACTAGTCCATTCTTGGAGTCTGTGAGTCTGCTGCTGTTTTGTTCCTTCAGTTTTTGCTTTACTTCTATACTTCACAAACGAGTGAAATCATTTGGTACTTATCTCTCTCCACCTGGCTTATGTCACTGAGCATAATACCCTCTAGCTCCATCCATGTTGTTGCAAATGGTAGGATTTGTTTTCTTCTTATGGCTGAATAATATTCCATTGTGTATATGTACCACCTCTTCTTTATCCATTCACCTACTGATGGACACTTAGGTTGTTTCCATGTCTTGGTTATTGTAAATAGTGCTGCAGTAAACAGGGATGCATATGTCTTTTTGAATCTGGGATCTTGTTTTCTTCAGGTAAATTCCTAGGAGAGGAATTCCTGGGTCAAATGATATTTATATTTTGAGTTTTTTGAGGAACTTCCATATTGCTTTCCACAATGGTTGAACTAGCTTACACTCCCACCAACAGTGTAGGAGGGTTCGCCTTTCTCCGCATCCTTACCAGCATTTGTTGTTCCTTGTCTTTTGGATGTTGGCCATCCTAACTTGTGTGAGCCGATATCTCATTGTGGTTTTAATTTGCATTTCCCTGATGATTAGAGATGTGGAGTATCTCT
>JAVSCE010019214.1:0-119344 GCA_032199065.1 Smutsia gigantea
TTTTTGAGGAACCTCCATATTGCTTTCCACAGCAGTTGCACCAATTTACACTCCCACCAATAGTGCAGGAGGGTTCCTATTTCTGTACACCTTTGCCAGCATTTGTTATTTCTTGTCTTTTGGATAGCGGTCATCCTAACTGGTGTGAGGTGATACCTCATTGTGGTTTTAATTTGCATTTCCTTGATGATTAGCAGTGTGGAGCATCTTTTCAAGTGACTGCTGGCCATTTGTAGTTCTTTTTTGTGTCTGTTCAGGTCCTCTGCCTATTTTTTAATCAGATTATTTGTTTTTTGGGTATTGAGGTGTATGAGTTCTTTATATATTTTGGATGTTAACCCTTTATCAGATGAGTCATTTACTAATATTCTCCCATACTGTGGGATGCCTTTTTGTTTTGCTGATGGTGTCCTTTGCTATACAGAAGCATTTTAGTTTGATGTAGTCCCACTTGTTCATTTTTGATTGTTTCCTTTGCCCGAAGAGATGTGCCCTGGAAAAAGTAGCTCATGCTTATATTGAAGAGATTATTGCTTATGTTTTCTTCTAAGAGTTTTATGGTTTCATGACTTACATTCAGGCTGTTGATCCATTTCAAGTTTACTTTTGTGTATGGAGTTAGACAGTAGGCCAGTTTCATTCTCTTGCATGTAGCTCTCCAGTTTCCCCAACACCAGTTGTTGAAGAGCCTGTCTTTTCCCCATTGTATATCCAGGGCTCCTTTATCATGTATTAATTGGCCATGTATGTGTGGGTTTATATCTGGGCTCTGTATTCTGTTCCATTGATCTGTGGGTCCGTTCTTGTACAGAGCTCCACAATTTTTAAATGAGAAATTTCTCAACTTCAATGCTTTGGAAGAAAGTTCAAATTAAACCAATATGAGAGAGTGTGATAAACCCCACATGCAGAGGAAGATAGGGGATTTGGAAGGCACTCTGTGTGTATCCATAGACTCCCCTGCTATGGCATTAAACTCCTGCGCTCATTGGCCTGTTAATGTTTTGATTGTACAGATGTAAATGTCTCCCTGAAAAGTTGGTTGTTAGCTAATTTTGTTTCTTTTCTGTATTTTAAAAATAACTTTGTACCTTATGGGAGATAGGGGCCTTCTGAGGAGACCCTTGGATAGTGAGTAGTCACTCAGTGTATTTGTTTTATGTGTTTGTTATTCTGGGTTTAAATGAGGAACACTGTTTGATATCATACTGTGGAGTTAAGGAGGCCATCAGCTAGGTGCGCTTTGGGTCACTCAGAGGTCGTACGGCTGTGGTGTTTGTTGTGATGAGATTTGACCTGTCAGGGGAACTGCAGACACTTGTAAGAGTGTTTGGTCCTTAATACTGGTATCTAAATTCTAGTCATGTTGCCTGTAACTTCCAGTTTCAAAAAAATCTATGCCAATCTGTTTCTTTATAATGTAGTGCTTTTGCTGTTTTTTCCCCTCCTTGTTTTATGTTTAATCATTCTCTTTGGCTCACAAGAGTAATCCAGTCCAAAGATTTATTTTTTTCCATTTCCAACCCCTTCATTATTTTTATGTCAAAAGTATGTTTTGAGTTACAGCAGTTCAGGGGATCAGGTCTCTACTCTGTAGGGAGAAGAGAGATGTCATTTGTTGCGGAGTTTATACAGACAAATGTCCACTGCAATCCAGGGGTTTATTTGTGTTATGCTTAAAGAAAAATGACCATATTTGGACTGACTCTTAGCCAAGATGATATAGGCCCAAAGTTTTTCTTGGAGGAATGGGGAGTAAGAGGGATAGAAACATTTAGAAAAAATAGCTTTTTTGTCCCTATTTTATTGCTTGGGTATTTCATTTACAGGTTGTTAATACATTACATTTAATCATATAATTCTTGTTCCTTTTGGGTTTTCCTAACCCCCTTTTATTTCTTCTTCTTTTGAAACAATTTCAAATTTTGGAAAGTTGTAAGAATGCTAAGAAGAACCCCTGTGTATCTTTACTGAAAGACTCCATTCAAGTTTCTCCAGTTATCCCAATATGTCCTTTAGAGCAAAAGGATCCAGTTCAGTGTCACGCATTATGCTCAGTTGTCATGTCTTTCTAGGCTCCGTCAGTCTGGAAGAGCTCCTCATTCTTGTTTTCATGATGTTGACAGTTTAAAAGACTGCAGGCCAGTTGTGATGTAGGGTATCTGTCTTTTTCTGAGAGGCTGTTCTCTCTGTCTCCTGCAAACTCTGTGTTATCGTCTCTGAGATGAGGTGGGCTGCTGCCAGGAGGACCTGGTGGCTGGCTGTCTCCCCTGGGTTCCTACAACACTCCAGTAATACCTTGAATGAATGCGTATCATAAATGCTCAAATAAATCGGAAAATACTTTTTGACTTCCATGTGCCAAGTGGAATACATTCAAGAACAAAACAGACTGAAAAAAAAATCCCTGCTTTTATGAAGCTTGCTAATTTAGGGAGGGTAACAGACCTCTAACAAGATAAATTCATAAACTAGCACATATGTCAGCTAGCGATAGTTGCTAAGGAGGGTAAAATCAGGCAGGAAGGAGGAGGGGGGGTGGTTCTTGATAGGGTAACCACCCATGCTGGTGATTCTGGGGCAAGACTCCCAAGGAAGTGAGGTAGCAGGCCATGCAGACACCTGCAGGAGAGCAGTGCAGCAGGGAGCCTGCTGGTACAAAGGCGCTGCCTCAGGTGGGCCAGGTGTGGGAGGTGCAGCTTGTCTGTTGGAGTGGAGCGGAGCAGAAAGGAGAATAGGAAAGGTAAAGTGGGAGATCATTCAGGGCTTGTGACCACTGAGGTACACGAGAAGCCTTTAGAAAGTGTTGAGCAGAGAAGTGACATGATTTGATTTATGCTTGAAAAAAGGAACCCTCTGTTGTATAGAGAATAGCAGGTATGTGGGGATAGGAAGAAGGATGCGGGGAGAGACACTGATTAAGAGGCTGTGATAAGCCCTTTGCACAGCTGTTTGTCCAATATGGCGCCCAGACGGGACTCAGTGCTTCTCAAACGTTAAGATACAGGAGACTTAAGGCTGTTTGTCAGGGATGCAGATTTCTTCACACAGAAACTAGAATTCTTTAGGTCTCACCTGAATTGTTAACAGCCACCCTCAGGTGATTCTCATGTGGGTGGTCCTTAAACCACAGGTTGACAAATATAGTAACAAGTGATTTTGAATAAGTGACTAATTGGTTTACAGAAAATCCTTTAGAGATACTTGGATATGAAGTGTTTCCACTCTTACAGCTTTATTGCTTATAAACATGCTATTCATCTTTTTTTTTTAATTTTTATTGAAGTATTTTTGATATACACTCTTACGAAGGTTTCACATGAAAACACAATGTGGTGACTACTTTTACCCATATTATCAAGTCCACACCTATACCCCAATGCAGTCACTGTCCATCAGTGAAGTAAGATGCCACAGATTCACTGTTCGCTTTCTCTGTGCTACACTGTTTTCCCAGTGACACCCCACCCCATGTGTACAAAACATAATACCCCTCAATCCCCTTCTCCCTCCCTCTGGACCCTCCTTCCCACACTCCTCCCCTGGGGTAACCACTAGATCCTTCTTGGAGTTTTGAGTCTACTGCTATTTTGTACCTTCAATTTTGCTGCATTGTTATACTCCACAAATGAGGGAAATCATTTGGCACTTGTCTTTCTCCGCCTGGCTTATTTTACTGAGCAGAAATATCCTCCAGCTCCATCCATGTTGTTGCAAATGGTAGGATTTGTTTCTTTCTTATGGCTGAATAGTATTCCGTTGTGTATATATGTAACACCTCTTCTTTATCCATTCATCTACTGATGGACACTTAGGTTGCTTCCATAACTTGGCTATTGTAAACAGTGCTGTGATAAACATAGGGGTGCATATGTCTTTTTGAATCTGAGAAGTTGTATTCTTTGGGTAAATTCCTAGGAGTGGGATTCCCAGGTCAAATGGTATTTCTATTTTGAGTTTTTTGAGGAACTTCCATATTGCTTTCCACAATGGTTGAACTAGCTTACATTCCCACCAGTAGAGTAGGCGGTTCCCCTTTCTCTGCAACCTCACCAGCATTTGTTGTTCTTAGTCTACAATGCTGGGCATACTTATTAGTGTGAGGTGATATCTCACTGTGGTTTTAATTTGCATTTCTCTGATGATTAGCAATGTACAGCATCTTCTCATGTGTCTGTTGGCCATCTGAATTTCTTTGGAGAACTGTCTCTTCATATCCTCTGCCTATTTTTTAATCAAGTTATTTGCTTTTTGGGTGTTAAGGTGTGTGAGTTCTTTATATATTTTGGATGTTAACCCCTTGTCAGATATGTCATTTACAAATATATTCTCCTATACTGTAGGATGCCCTTTTGTTCTGTTGATGCTGTCCTTTGGTGTACAGAAACTTTTTAGTTTGATATAGTCCCATTTGTTCATTTTTGCTTTTGTTTCCCTTGCTCAAGGAGATGCATTCAGGAAGAAGTTGTTCATGCTTATATCCAGGAGATTTTTGCCTATGTTTTCTTCTAAGAGTTTTATGGTTACATGACTTACATTCAGGTCTTTGATCCATTTTGAGTTTACTTTTGTGTATGGGGTTAAAAATTAATCCAGTTTCATTCTCTTGCATGTAGCTGCCCAGTTTTGCCAACACCAGTTGTTGAAGAGGCTGTCTTTTCCCCATTGTATGTCCATGGCTCCTTTATCATATATTAATTGACCGTATGTGCTTGGGTTTATATCAGGGCTCTCTAGTCTGTTCCATTGGTCTATGGGTCTGTTCTTGTGCCAGTACCAAATTGTCTTGATTACTGTGGCTTTGTAGTAGAGCTTGAAGTTGGGGAGCATAATCCCCCCAGCTTTATTCTTCCTTCTAAGGATTGCTTTGGCTATCAAGGGTCTTCTGTGGTTCCATATGAATTTTAGAATGATTTTCTCTAGTTCATTGAAGAATGCTGTTGGTATTTTGATAGGAATTGCATTAAATCTGTAGATTGTTTTAGGCAGGATGGCCATTTTGACAATATTAATTCTTCCTATCCATGAGCATGGGATGTGTTTCCATTCATTGGTATCTTCTTTAATTTCTCTCAAGAGTGCCTTGTAGTTTTCAGAGTATAAGTCTCATTTCCTTGGTTAGGTTTATTCCTAGGTATTTTATTCTTTTTGATGCAATTGTGAATGGAATTGTTTTCCTGATTTCTCTTTCTGCTAGTTCATTGTTAGTATATAGGAATGCCACAGATTTCTGCATATAAATTGTATCCTGCAGCTTTGCTGAATTTAGATATTAGATCTAGTAGTTTTGGAGTGGATTCTTTAGGGTGTTTTATGTACAATATCATGTCCTCTGCCAACAGGGACAGTTTAACTTCTTCCTTGCCAATCTGGATGCCTTTTATTTCTTTGTGTTGTCTGATTGCTGTGGCTAGGACCTCCAGAACTATGTTGAATAAAAGTGGGGAGAGTGGGCATCCTTGTCTTGTTCCCGATCTTAAAGTAAAAGCTTTCAGCTTCTCGCTGTTAAGTATAATGTTGGCTGTGGGTTTGTCATATATGGTCTTTATTATGTTGAGGTACTTGCCCTCTATATCTATTTTCTTGAGAATTTTATCATGAATGGGTGTTGAATTTTGTTGATGCATTTTCAGCATCTATGGAGATCATGTGGTTTTTGTCCTTCTTTTTGTTGATGTGGTGGATGATGATGATGGATTTTCGAATATTGTACCATCCTTGCATCCCTGGAATAAATCCTACTTGATCATGATAGATGATCTTTTTGATGTATTTTTGAATTTGGTTTGCTAATATTTTGTTCATAGTATCATCTATGTTCATCAGGGATATTGGTCTGTAATTTTCTTGTGGTGTCTTTGCCTAGTTTTGGTATTAGAGTGATGCTGGCCTCATAGAATGAGTTTGGAAGTATTCCCTCTTCTTCTACTCTTTGGAAAACTTTAAGGAGGATGGGTATTAGGTCTACACTAAATGTTTGATGAAATTCAGCAGTAAAGCCATCTGGTCTAGGGGTTTTGTTCATAGGTAGTTTTTTGATTACCAGTTCAATTTCATTGCTGGTAATTGGTTTGTTCAAATTTTGTTTGTTTCTGGGTCAGCCTTGGAAGATTGTATTTTTCTAGAAAGCTGTCCATTTCCTTTAGGTTATCCAGTTTGTTAGTGTATAATTTTTCATAGTATTCTCTAATAATTCTTTGTATATCTTTGGTGTCTGTAGTGATTTTTTCTTTCTCATTTTTGATTCTGTTTATGTGTGTAGACTCTCTTTTTTTTCTTGGTAAGTCTGGGTAGGGGTTTATCTATTTTATTTTCTCGAAGTACCAGCTCCTGCTTTCATTGATTCTTTCTATTGTTTTATTTTTCTCGATTTTATTTATTTTTGCTCTAATCTTTATTATGTCCCTCCTTCTACTGACTTTGGGCTTCATTTGTTCTTCTTTTTCTGGTTTTGTTAATTGTGAGTTTAGACTGTTCATACGGGATTGTTCTTCTTTCCTGAGGTGGGCCTGTATTGCAATATACTTTCCTCTCATCAAGGCCTTCGCTGCATCCCATAGATTTTGCAGTGTTGAATTATTGTTGTCATTTGTCTCCATATATTGCTTTATCTCTGTTTTATTTGGTCTTTGATCCATTGGTTATTTAGTAGCATGTTGTGAAGCCTCTATGTGTTTGTGGGATTTTTCATTTTCTTTGTATAATTTATTTCTAGTTTCATACCTTTGTGGTCTGAGAAACTGGTTGGTACAATTTCAGTCTTTTAAAATTTACTGAGGCTCTTTTTGTGGCCTAGGATATGATCTGTTCTTGAAAATGTTCCATGTGCACTTGAGGAGAATGTGTATTCTGCTGCTTTTAGGTGTAGAGTTCTGTAGATGTCTGTTAGGTCCATATGTTCTAATGTGTTCAGTGCTTCTGTCTCCTTACTTATTTTCTGTCTGGTTGATCTGTCCTTTGGAGTGAGTGGAGTGTTGAAGTGTCCTAGAATGAATGCATTGCATTCTATTTCCCCTTTTAATTCTGTTAGTTTTTGTCTCATGTATGTAGGTGCTCCTGTATTGGATGCATAGGTTGTTATAATGGTTATATCTTCTTGTTGGATTGACCCTTTTATCATTATGTAATGTCTTTCTTTGTCTCTTGTGACTTTCTTTGTTTTGAAGTCAATTTTGTCTGATATAAGTATTGCAACTCCTGCTTTTTTCTCCCTATTAGTTGCATGAAATATCTTTTTCTGCCCCTTCACTTTTAGTCTGTGTATGTCTTTGGGTTTAAAGTGAGTCTCTTGTAGGCAGCATATAGATGGGTCTTGTTTTTTTATCCATTCAGTGACTCTATGTCTTTTGATTGGTGCATTCAGTCCATTTACATTTATGGTGATTATAGATAGGTATGTACTTATTGCCATTGCAGGCTTTAGATTCGTGGTTTCCAAAGGTTCAAGGTTAACTTCCTTACGATCTAAGAGTCTAACTTAACTCACTTAATATGGTATTACAAACATAGTCTGAAGGTTCTTTTTTCTCCTCCTTTTTCTTCCTCCTTCATTCTTTATATATCAGGTATCATGTTCTGTACTCTTTGTCTATCCCTTTATTGACTTTGGGGATAGTTGATCTAATTTTGCATTTGCTTAGTAATTAACTGTTCTTCCTTCTTTTCTGTGGTTTTATTACCTCTGGTGACAGCTATGAAGCCTTAGGAATGCTTCCATCTATAGCAGTCCCTCCAAAATACACTGTAGAGACAGTTTGTGGGAGGTTAATTCTCTCAGCTTTTACTTATCTGGAAATTGTTTAATCCCTCCTTCAAATTTAAATGATAACCTTGCCGAATAAAGTATTCCTTGTTTGAGGCCCTTCTGCTTCATTGCATTAAATACATCATGCCACTCCCTTCTGGCCTGTAAGGTTTCTGCTGAGAAGTTTGATGATAGCCTGATGGGCTTTCCTTTGAATGTGATCATATTTCTCTCTGGCTGCTTTTAATAGTCTGACTTTATCCTTGATCTTTGCCATTTTAATTACTATATGTCTTGGTCTTGTCTTCCTTGGGTCCTTTGTGTTGGGAGATGTGTGCACCTCCATGGCCTGAGAGACTATCTCCTCCCCCAGATTGGGGAATTTTTCAGCAATTACCTCGTCAAAGACACTCTCTATCCCTTTTTCTCTCTCTTCTTCTTCTGGTACCTGTATAATGCAAATATTTTTCCGTTTGGATTGGTCACACAGTTCTCTCAATATTCTTTCATTCTTAGAGATGCTTTTTCCTGTCTGTGCCTCAGCTTGTTTGTATTCCTCTTCTCTAATTTCTATTTCATTTATCGTCTCCTCCACCATATCTAATCTGCTTTTAAAACGTTCCATTGTATGTTTCATTTCTGATACTATGTTCCGTAATGATTGGATCTCCAACTGGAATTCATCCCTGAATTCTTGAATATTTTCTGTACCTCCATGATCATGTTAATGATTTTTATTTTGAAATCTCTTTCAGGCAGATTCATGAAGTCAAGTTCATTTGAATTTTTCTCAGGGGTTGTATTCATAATTTTACTTTGGACCAGGTTCCTTTGGAGTTTCATATTTTTATATGGCGCCCTCTAGTGCCCAGAAGTTCTAGTCTCTGGAGCTGCTCAGCCCCTGAAGCAATGTCGGGGTTCGGAGGGAAGCAATATTGGTGCCTGGGGGGAGGAAAGAGCTGTTTCCTGCTTCCCAGCTCCTATGCCTGTCTCCACTGCCTGAACCAGTGGGCCAAGCATATAGGTGTAAGCCTCTGTGGTTTGCGTTTGCAGTTGCTATGGACGGGGCTTCCCTCTGGCTGGCCTAATGCCAGGGTAGAGTTTGCCAGTTTGCGAGCCAGGTAGGGCTGGCCGGGAGAAAGGCTCCATAGGCTGTGTATCACGGAGGGGGTCCTTGGAGCTCTGTAGCCAGCCAGGGAGCTGGAGCTCCTGAAGATTGTGAAGGTTCCCAACATGTTGAGCAGAGTTTACCTGGACAATTTTGTCCACCTGTCCTTTCTCCTGAGCAGTAAGCTCTGTGCAATCCTTGCCCCTTTAGCAGCCCTCTTGCTGTTAGGAAGTCTCTCAGACTGCCCACCTTTCCTTTGTCCCAGAGCAGCTGGATATGGATCCCTGCTTTCCACAAGCAGCTGGAATCTCAGTCTCTCCAGGTATTCTGCCTGTCTTTGCTTTCTCAGCCCCTAATCACGAGAGTACCATGAAAACACCATGAAATGTAGGTTTGTGCTCCCAGATCAGATCTCCAGAGGTTGGTATTCAGCAGTCCCAGGTCTCCACTCCCTCCCTGCTCCGTTTCTCTTCCTCCCGCTGGTGAGCTGGGGTGGGGGAAGTGCTTGGGTCCTGCCGGGTCATCGCTTTGGTATGTTACCCTTTTCTGTGAGGTTTATTCTTTTCTCCAGGTGTATGCAGTTTGGTGCGGTCCTTTTTCCAGTTGCTCTTTCAGCATTAGTTGTATTAATTGTATTTTTGTATTATATGTGGTTTTAGGAGGAAGCCTCTGTCTCACCTCTCATGCCGCCATCTTTAATCCAATAACCAACATGCTATTCATCTTTAAAAAATATATGTGGTAATATAAATTTCCTCTTACACTTTGTTTAGTACATAAAGATCTAACTAGGCAAAGCTATTTTTTTAAGAGAAGATGTGTATTTTATGAAATAAACATAATATTGTAATACTCTTGACATGCTGTATTCCTGCATTTAAATACATGGTTTCCGAAGGAACAAAAAATGGTACTAATAGGTTTCATTTCCAATGAAGCTCTAGAGGAAATTGGGCTCAGGGAGTAGGTTGGATGAAGCCACTTAAAATATGAATGAGTATTTAGATACAAATGTGTATTTTGGAGCCAGAGTGGACCAGATCTGGTGTGGCATTTGACTGCACCTGAGGCCCGTGGCAGTGTGAACGAAGGAGCCCTGGGCATAGGGTTAAGTGCAAAGCCTTAAGGGACTTTGGTTTCTTCCCTTGGCGAAGTTCAGTCTTTCACGGGTAATTGTGGGTCGAACGTGAAAATGAGTTGTGCCTTGTTTACTGTGTGATGTCATGGTCAAGAGCAGGGGCTTTGGGGCCACACTGAGTCCGAATCCTGTCATCAGCTGTCGCGGGACTCCGGGCACTGCACCTGCCCTCAGTTCCCATACAGGAGGCGAGAAGGGCATCGACTTTGCACACTCACCGTGAGTCTTGAGAGTGAGTGCCCGTCAGGTGTGCCGACAGGATCTGGCATGTTGTAAGCCTTCAAGTCATTGGCTTTTTCTCCTGCTCCCTCTTGTGTTACTATTGTCATCATTATATTTCAGTGCTTTCAACTATTTTGCCTTCTGGAATATTACACATATTCAGTGATTGTTGTTTGGGGGTTAGTGTAGTGACTGTCTGTGTCTAAAAACATGCTGATTCACACCTCCTATCTAGGAGTATAAAGTATTAAGTGTAGTGTTTGTTTTTTTGTTTTTATGACCAACGCACTGGAAGTTGGTTGCCATCGTTCAGGTAACACTGGCTTTTTCCTGCCCATATGTAAGAGGGCTGTTCATACTTGCTTCAGGGACCTGTCGTGAGAATTAATGAATAAGTTAATGTTTGTGGCTCTACCCCATTAAGTACTAATCAGCATTAGTTACTGTTCTTACAGCCTCTCCAAGTGCCATCATCAAACTGATTCTCTGAACCAAGAGCAGCAGAGAGTACTTTTTCTTACGCACTGTGGGAAACAATGTTTTATAACACTTTTGCTATTTTATTACTCCTCATATCTGAAACATTACTCTCCCATCTAAAATTTTTATACCTCCCCAACAAGAAGAAAATAAATCAAATAGCAACTTAGTAATGAAATGTTACTTGTTTAGTAAGTATTAAGTAATTACCTTTTCCTCTGGGAGATCACCATCTTTCATTTTTGACTTTATTTTCTCATCTTTATGCAGCAGTTACATCTGTACTTAGCGATAAGGTTCTAAAAATTCCCACAGCAGGTCTATTAAGGCATAGTGTGGTAGAGACAGTCCTAGCCTGTGGTTTCAAAAAAAAAAAAAAGGTTTGTGTTTCAATTCTGTGCCACCAGAGGCAAGATTTGGAGCTTCTGCACCTCAGGATTTTTGTCTGTAAAATGGATAAGACTACCTTTGGAATAACAATATGACAAATACCACATACGTAGCTTATTGTGGTTAATACTGACAATGATTTTACTTTTTCTAATATGAATTTGGTAATGTAACTGGAACCAATTTTATAGTTTTCATATAAAGCAAAAGAAGATATCTTTTATGGTCCTAATGTCAATTGGATTTCTGCCTGAGATAGACTTACCTTAAATACCTAATTTCCAAACTTACTCCGGGAGGACACCTCTTTTGTCAATTGATAAAATTGAATCTTTCAAAGGATGTGAATATAGAGTGAACATGGGAATTTGTGTGTGTTACATTCAAAAAATAATAATTCAGTGTGATGCAGTTTTACATTTCCCAATTTTGTATTAATGTTGTCCATCACCAGAGGAGCAGGGTAGGCTAGGGCATGGCTTTGTATCCAAAGAGGGCCACTGTCTGAACCAGACTGGCTCCTGTGCTCAACTGAAGACAATGTTTGCTCACATAAGTACAAAGTTAAAATTCAGTTCCTTGCAATGTCGGCCTGAAAGGATTAGCTACGTTCTTGATTGATATGAAGAGGGTGTTTTATAATCTCTGGAACTATGGGTTTTGAGGAACAAAATAATCTAAATTATAATTTTGAGATGGGACTGGAGATGATATTGTAGGCTTATTGTTAGGATTCTCATCTTTTATTTTGCCCTTGTAATTAAATACTTCCTTGTTGGCGAGGGTGTGTATAGGGAATGATTATTCTCCTGCTTTTATCACTGTTGATTTCTTTTTGATACTTTGAAGTGGTATCCAGCTGTCTTCCTCAGCTTCTAGATGCTTTGATGAAACAATAGAAACTTGTTAAGTATATAACCAGATTTTCCCCACAAAGCTTCCTTATGGAGGTCTACTTTGTTAGATAGGCTTGATGTCCAGACTGAAAAGCATTTATTCACTGGTTTTGATAAAAGGTCAAGTTGTTTAACCTCCTACACATCAGTCTGAGGGGACTAAAACAATTGTACTGGACCACCATGTCCCATTCCAAAAAAAGGAAAGAAAAAGGCGGAGAGGATGAAAATGGTGCTTATTTTCTTTATTAAAGTGTCAGCATTAGATCCTTTTGCTAGAGATCTGCTGCTTATTACAGTGCAGTGAATTTCTTTTGTCTTTGCTCAGTCACCTTCCTCTTTCTTATTGCCCTGATTTCATGATTTTGTTATTTTCTATTTATCCTAATCTTTTTGCAGACTTATTTTTCTCTACCTCATGGCTTATGTTAGAGCTCCTGAAAGTCCAGGCCAAGCTTCTCTTCTTCTGCACCCTGTACTTTCTCTTGAGGAATCCTCTCCATGCCCACAGCTGCTGAAGCTCGGATTTCAACTCCAGAGCCTGCTGACCTCCTTCCGAGCCTTTGCTACCTGACTTAACCACTTAAATGTTTTAAAAGGTATGTCAGACCCATGAGTCCCAAACTAACTTATTTTCTTTCACAAAAACTGGCTTCTGTTATTTTTTTCAAAGCACAATTCTTATATTTACCCTATTTGCTGAAAACTTTTTAGGGAGCCTTCAGTCCTTGCTGGTGGGAAAATACTTTGGTGGTTCCTCAAAAGGCTAAATGCAGGGTTACCACATGACCCAGCAATTCCACTCCTAGGTATATGCCCAAGAGAATTGAAAACAGGTGTTCATATAAAATGTGTCCAGGAATATTCAGTATGTTATTCATAATAGCCAAAAAGAATAAACAACTCAAATGTTCATCCACTGATGTATGTATTCACCATATTTCATTTATCCAATATCTCTGTACTCAGCCATGCAGAGAAATGATGTACTGATACATTCTACAACATGGATGAACCTTGAAAACTATGCAAAGTAGAAGAAGACACAAAAGGCCACATATTGTAGGATCCCATTTATTTGAAATGTCCAGAATAGGCACATACATGGTGATGGAAAGCAGATTAATGGTTGCCAGGGCTGGGGAGAAGAAAACAGTGTTTCTTTTTTGGGATATGAAAATGTTCTAGAGTTAGATAGTGGTGATGGCTGAACTATATTTTAAAGATACTAAAAATTGTATACTTTTAAATGGTTAAAACGGTGACTAATATAGTTAGGAAATATAATATAAAATATGATATAGGGAACTAATATAGTTACTTAGGGCTGCTGTAACAAAGTTCCACAAACTGGGTGATGTGAAAAGGAGAACTTGACTATTTCACTGCTCCAGAGGCCATAGTCTAAAATGAAGGTATTGGAAGAGCCGGTTGCCTTTGAGAGCTGTGAGGACCTGCTGCACACCTCGCACCTAGCTTCTGGTGGTTGCTGGCAATCTTCGACCCTCCTTGGCTCATAGACCCATCACCCCAATCTTTGCCTTCACCTTCACAAGACATTCTCTGTGGGTGCATGTCTGTGTCCAGATTCCTGTTATAAGAACACATGTCCCTTGGAGTAGGGCCCACCTAATTACCTCATTTTAACTAATTACTAATTACATCTGCTATGGCCCTAGTTCCAAATAAAGTCACATTTTGAGATACTGGTTTTGATTTGAATTGAAATGAGTTGATTTGCAATGAATTTTGGGGAACATCAACTCTTAACAGTGACTTTCAGGTGAATTTTACTTCTGCAGAAATTTACTCTACTTTGCAAAACTGAAAAGCAAACAGCAACCCTCCAGGAACTTCTAGCTGCTGTAAGTAAGATACAAAGCCCCAGGCATGGTCTGGCCGCTGCCTACCTCATCAGCCTGCCTTCTCTTCTCTTACTCTGTGCTCTGGCCTGCTGGCTTTCCTGCCCAGGACGGCCAAGCTTCCTCTGACTGCAGCGCCTGTGCCTACACCTACTTTTATTCCTCCTTTGCTCTCCTCCTCCATTTCATTTGTTGGAAGCCTTTTCACCTGTCAGATCTCATCTTCAGTATTACTTTCATGGGGAGTGCTTGTATGACTTCCCAGTATAAGGCAGCCTCTTTTTAGTGTTTACACTACCTTTGATTTGGGTATCTACTGCTGTGTAATGAAGCACTCCAAAACTTCCTGGTGTCAAACAACCTATTATGTTCTTGGATTCTGTGAGTCAGGAGTTCAGACACACTGAAGATGGCTTGTCTTTCCTCTGTGTTGTTGGGACCCTCATGGTGGGAAAACTGAACAGCTGGGCACTGGAAGCATCCCGGAGCATCTGTACTCATGTGTGGTGCCTGGACCGGGATGACCCAAGGACTAGGCTCAACTGGGACTGTTGACCAGAGCTCCCATCTGTCGTTCCTTCATGTGGCTTAGACTTCCTTCTTGCAGGATGGCCTCAGGATAGCCCGACTTCTCATGGTGAAGTTTAGGGCTCCAGGAGTGAGTATTCCAGCAAAAAGCAAGAAGGTAAATGGCCTCTTGTGACCCAGCTTTGGCGGTCAGAGAGTATCATTTGCACCATCCTCTCATAGTTGAAGCTGTCATAGTCCACCCATGGTGACAGAAAGCTCATCTCTCAAAGGGAAGAATATCAGAATTTGAAGCAGGGCTTCAGACCTGCCACATACTCATCTGGTTCCTTCAGAGTGCCCCTTTGTAAATCACTCCTTTTTACTGGGTTAATTTTTGCCATCCCAACTAGACAATAAGCTTATTGTGCTCACCATGGTGTTCCTGGCATCCAGCACAGTGGCTAGCACATCATAGGTGCTTGCTAAGGGTATGAAATGAAAGTTGAAGCGAAGAATTAGAAAAGGCAGAACAAGGAAAGGAAAGGCATTCACTGATGTCATAAACATCACAGGCTTGTGCAGCTGATCCAAGCACGATCACTAGTAAATGTGCCCAGTGGTCCGTGGCTTTATTGTTTTATCCTCATGATCTCAGTTGAGCAGTAAGTTTGTGGCTGCCTTGTGACTACTGATATTGCATGAGACGCCCAAGAGCTGCTACCCAAGAGAAAGTCTATTGATGTTGACAGTAAAACATAGCAACATAAGTATAAGTGAAGCCAAATATTTGCCGAATGAATTCCCCAAAAGAGAATAAACCGAATTAAAAATTTAAGGTTTAAATAGGCTAATACTAATACGGTGTGTATGTGTGTGCTCATGCATTTTTGTGATTGTTCGAAAGAAAGAAAGGTGGTAAGGGATGTAGTTTTTTATTTTTGATAGACTGATTTTATCAGAGCTGTATGGGGCTGACCATGTTTATTTAACATTCTCTGCAAAATTTAGGATGACATTCTCCTCCCCATCTCCTCAGCTCCTCTTTTTTTCTAAAAATTTCAAGTCTGGGACAGGCACACACAACCTTGCTGGGCACACGGTTCACTTCTTTCCCCTGCTTCTGCATGGCTGCTTAGTGTCCATGCTACAGACGTGGTAGATGAGTGCCGATTTCCCTTCCTTGCCTGTAAATTTTCAGGACAGTCCTTTACAACGAACCTCATAGAGTGCAGAGGGATGCAGTTCAATAAATTAAAATGCAAGTTTAGTTTTTATTTCCACACTCTGAAAATCCCAAGGCAATGTGGGGTAATGTTCAAAGCACTGGATTTTGGAGTCACAGAGATCTAGGTTTTGAACCTTGACATGCCACTTTTTATAGGTGTGACTTTAGGCTGTTAATTACCCTCCATTTTGCCTCCTTCACTTAAAAGGGGAAGATAATAATAAAGCTGTAAGAAGACTTTAGTGAGATTGTATGTATGAAGATCCTAGTGCTGTTTGGCAATCAGTGTTGGGTATATGACTATTGTTATGCAAATGTAACTGGGAGTTTCTTGGAATTTAAATATAGTAATATTGGAATGGCTTTCAAAGAATGTGTGATCTTATTCTGGTTTTGCTCTTAATTGGAAAATAAGTTTATGCTGTTTTAGGGCTGGGATATTAGTATATGATTAGTGTGATTGTTCCTACCTTGTCTTTAGTACTTGTGATTGTTGGTTTGAAGTGTCTGTTAAAGAATGAATAAACATGAATTATAAAGGAGAAGTGATTCAAAATTGTAGGACTTTAGAAAATGGAATCTTTTTGTTTTTTGCATTTTTCTACCATCTACTGTAGTTAGTGCCATCAGACATTAACAATGAATACAATAACAATGTGTTCAGACAGAATACATGGAGGCGTTGGTTTCAGGATGTCTGATTTAAAATGGTGGATCCCCCCCTTCTGGACAGGGGGAGCCGGGGCAGACTCCTCCTAAAGGTCGTGTGTGAGAGGTGCACGTCTCTGCTGGAAGGCCCCTCGCCGGTTCTGCTTGTGTAACCGGGGGCGGCCGCAGATGCCCTGATCAGTTGTGAAGCTGGAGGAGGGAGGGTTTTGTAACAGATGGTTTCTTGGATTTCTGGGGCCTGTCCAGCTCTAAGCTTTGAAAACGAGGGCCAGACCCTGCACTGGCACGGATGTAGGCTTGATGGCCAGAACGGGAAGCGAGGGCTTGGGGTGACGTCCTTGGGGCAGCTGGTGGGCTGGCACCAGCAGCCCTGGCTTCCCATGGCTCGGTGCAGCACTACTGACAGGGAGGGGGAGCCCGCCTGGCCTCTGAGACGCTCGTGACTGCTTTGAACTGCTGGCCTGTTGCAGAAGGGGTGTCAGCTGCAGTGCCGTGTGGGACTTGTGCCACCTTTGGTATGGATGGAAGGGAAATGGTGAACATGGGAGCCAGAGACATACGTGCTCTGCAGTGGTCAGCCCCGTGTTGTTGGGCTCACGTGGAACAGTAAGCGGTGCTTCGTGGGCGGGCTTGGCTGTCCCCTCTGACATTAGCCTCCAAAGACTAGGAGCTTATCCCAGACTTGGCCAACATCCTCTAATACCTTTTTTGGAATAATTAAATCATTCCTGGCCGGTTGTATTGTTTGGCCTGCCTCTTACTAGCACACTGTCCTTGGGCAAATTACTTAATCTCTCTGTACTTACCTATGAAATGAAGAGGCCAGACTAAATGATGTCATAGGTATGAGATGACCTTTAGTGTCCAAATATTAAATTATTTCACATTTTCATATATTTTGGTATTAGCTTCTTTGAATAGTGGGTTTCACAAGTTTACTTCTGTAAAAAATGAAACATATTCTATCGTTAGCTCTTAAATTCTTTCTTAAAGGTTTAGGTGCTTCCCTATATCTAATATTCAAGAATTTAGAAATTAGAGAGAGTCTATCATTGTTTTAGGGAGAGAGGGATCCAGATTTTGTCTTTTTCTCTAGCCTGGAAATGATCTATTGCTGTTGGGATAATACTGGTGGTAGTGGCTGTTGGAGGGGTGAAGTATGGGGAGCATGTTATAGAATCATAGAAGCACATTGTTGTAATGGCAGTAGAGGCCATCTGGTCAACCCCTTCGGGTTGAGGGAAGAAAACTGAGGCCCAGAAAGCTTTTGCCATGTGCCTGAGGCAGCGCAGCTAGACCTGGAGAGGGCTGAGGCCCAGCCTTGTTCATCGTGGTGCCCCTTGGGCATCAACTCCAGCTAGTTTCCTTATTAGCACTTGTCGGAGTGACCCCTAGGCCCAGATCCCAGGCATTCATTCTCCTCTGACCTGTTAGGTTTGGAAATGCCAAATCACTCATGCTCTGAAGAATTATTTCAAGACAGAACAAACCCCAGAGCTCTGTGCTTCCTCTTCGGTATGGTCTGTGGAAGCGTGGGCTGTTTCTCAGGAGCTGGGCTCAGGCCCTGGAAGCATTCTCTTGAGAGGTTCTTACCTCCTCCCCGCAGTTTCTTCTCCTTAGAGGGTTCTAATTTGTAAGATGGAAGCAGAGGCACCATTGTGAGCAGTGATGCAGAGTCTGTGGCAAGGACTGAGTGGGTGGGTGAATGTGGCACTAAGAAACCATTGTGAGGGAAGAGTCCAAGCGGAAGGGCCTTGCAGCTCTGCCTCATGTGTGGCGAGGCCTGTCTGCAGAGCTCCGGGAGATGAGAAGCATTCTCTGGAGATGGCGTGTGGCGTTGTCTGATGTGAGTTCCGGCCTCTGGGTCTTCCTTTTGATTGCCATTGTTCTGCTTCTTACCCTGTAGCTGCCAGATGCCCCTGTATGACATTTCCTAGGACTCAGCTGTCAGCCGGATTTGCCCAGTTCTGCAGTAATTCTACCACATCCCCATAATTGAAATAGACACACTTACCTTATTTTCTAAGACATTAACTTTTAAATACATGTCTGAAATTCCAGTGAGTCTAAGAGTCAATGTTTTATGTTTTTCTTTGCCCTAAATGCACTATTCGGAAATCTGCATCTGAGAAACTGGAGATAACAAGAGTTAAACGTTAGACTTTCTTAGTGAAGAGAGGAGCTGAGGGATGGAGAGCAAAACGGTTAGAAAGAAAGGGCAACAAAAACCATAAGGTGAGGATAATTTGTTAAGTGAGGTGGAAAAGTACTGAATTCTGTTTGCCCCCTGGGGTTTTCAGCCTTGTGTAAATTTTGCCCAAGGGCAGCTTCTAAGCATTTTCAGGAAAGTTGTTGCATTAGGCTATCCTGGTCGCCAGGGACAAAATGTATGGTGGGGTTGTCATGGCCAGGAGATGGAACTCTTAGGAATATCTGAGCATACAAACTGTGTCCCATGGCCAGGTGTCACCAGTGCTGCGTGGACGGATTGTACTGTCCAAGGCAGCATTGGAGATGTCACCAGCAGGATTCTGTGACTACCGTTTCCTCCCTGGACCCTGCTAGGATGACTTACCATGGGTCTAGCTAACGACCATCATCTCTGTTTAAGTTAAATACTTTGTCCAGTGTTGCTGGCTAGCAGGGCTTAGTGTGTTGTATTGTCAGGGAGGATGGTGGACTGCAAGGCCATTGAGCTTAGGCCTCACATTCATGAGGGGCTTAGATTTATTCCTGTAGTGTTAACTGCCACATGAACGTATACGTTCGGTCACAGAGACAAACTGGCAGGATTGAAAGAAGATGGCATTCGTCATCCAAATTTAAATTTGTTTCTCATTAACAGACATTTTGCCTGTAGTGCACTGTGAATTAATCTGTTTTATAAATTTTATAACTGTCTTATGAAGAACATAATTAGTCATAGTGTTTGGGTTTTAGAAATGTTAATTTGTTCAATGTAGGCATTAAAATATCTTGTCATTTCTTTATTTTCAACACAACCGGGAGTGTTAAAATTGAGTGGCTCAAGCCTCTTTTGACCTCTGCAAGGCCCTGCTGCTCTGGGTCCCGTGCTCACGTCCAGTCCAGTCAGCTGGGAGGGGGGCCATTGCACGAAGCAGACAGCTTTGTGCTCTCTCCCCATGGAGCAGCCTGGGACTTCTCCCCTCAGAAAGTGCTGTGGGGGTAGCAGGCTTGTGACTGAACTGAGGCTGGGGAGCCTGGGAGTCTGACTTAAAAGACTGAAGAGTCAGGCCCTGAGCAGACCTCTGATTTAGTCACGAGATTCCTAAAGTTTTAGGCAGCTCAGCTCATTTCTCTGCATCTACTCTACAGATGAAAGACAACAAATGACTTTTGAGAACTGGGAAGGCTGTAAAACTCAGTGCTTTGAGATATCAAGCCATTGCTAAAATACTCTCTTGAAAATGAAATAATCGTTCAGGCAGTTGGCAGTTGTTCTGGTAAAGTTTTAGAGTGAACAGCTCTATGAGAAAAACAGTTCCAGAAATAAGGAGAGGATAAAGAGATGCAAGGGGCCATTTAGTCAGCCTGATGAAGGCTAGAAGTGAGAACTGGTTGTGCTGAGGGAGGGATAGAATTGGAAAGCAGCGTGAAAATGCAGCCTGAATCATTGCTGGGAGGAACTCTGAAATGAAAAAGTGGCATCTAGTGGTAACGGCGACCAAGCCTTTTCAGTTCATCAGCCTGCCCTCCTACCAGTTTCTCTTTATCAGTGTGTAATGATTTACGCTGTAGCCACCACAGAGATATCCTAGGTAGGAATGAATTCTGTCAGTCACCTTTTTTGTTTCTTGGCCAAACTTTTGATATCTGCAGTAGGGACTACAAAATTTTATGGGGAAAGAGTGGCATGTTACCAGACATGGAAGTAAGCAGTCTGGGACTCTGTTGTCTTGTGAAGAAAGGGATTTTGGACCTTGGTGTTTTGAAGAGGCCACACCTGCATTATGAGAGCACCCAGGATTATGGATAAAATGGTTGCAACTACTAAATTAGCTGGATATGTGTGGATTCTTGTTCATCACGAAATACCTTTTCTGTGTTCTCGTTGCAACAGTAATATCCTGGGGGGGGGTTTATTGTAGTCATTTAGGGAACAGTCAACATATGATGCGGAAATACTACAAGAGAGTAAAGCATAGGCACCGTTTGGAAGCCCGCTGCTCTGTGGACTGATTGCTTATCAGAAACTGTGGTATCGCTGCGGCATTTCTTTAGACGCCTTTCATACAGAGCAGTTGGGTGGTTCAGGCATTCTTATATAGGGAGAGCGTCGGATTCGGCCTTTCAGTAGGGCATTATGCATCTCAGTGACTCGTGGAACTTTAACAAAGGAAAATACAATCCCAGCCTCAGCCCAGAGCTGTTTGACATAATGTCTGGTGCTGGGCCCGTCCCTGGCCTTTGGATTCTAATGTGTCTTCCACTGTCCTTCGTTCCTTCGTAAATACGAGCTAAGCTGGGTTTACAATGGTGAACAAAGAGAAGGATTCCTGACTTCTCCTCCTTTACGCCTGTGAGGGAGCTGGGAAATCAGTGCACAAATATTGCAGGAAAAACACAAATTTCCCCAAGTGCTCTGGAGAAAGAAACAGCACAGGTGGCAGTGAGAGGCTCCCAGGAGGAGCGCAGGCGAGGTGGCTGGGAAGGCCTCTGGGGAAGTGGTCCTGCAGCTGGAGCTGAGCGTTGGGCAGGATGGCCTGGCCATGTGAGGAGAGGGGCCAGAGGACGTCAGGCGGGGGCAGCGCTGGAAGGCAGCGAGTGGGAAAGGCCGCCTGAGAGGCCATGAGAGAGGGTGTTGCCAGAGAGACGACGGGGCGGCCCTGGGGCTGCTCCACATTGCCCTAGCATATCGCTGAGGCAGGAGCCTCTTTGAAGGCAAAAGGGTCTGTGCCAGTGACAGCGGTGTCACTGTTCAGGTCTGCTAGGCAAATTCTCGGGTGTCTGTTGGCTTTGTTTTGGGAGTTATAAATGGATTGCACTTGAGAACACACAAGAACTGAAAGATGAGTTTGAGCAAAAAAATTTAATTGAAGGATGCATTGTCTTTGCAAATCCCTAGATGCTTGGCCATTGTCTTGTAGCCTTTCCAGGCGGCGTCACTGTCATCTGCTTGGATGCTGGGCTGCTAGTCTCCACCTCCAGCCTGTCTTGTAATGCTGCAGCTTTCCTATTTTTTTTGAGCACATGGAAGGGAGATGGCAAAGAGAGTTCACTTAGCTGTTCTTTGGAATGGAATATACTTCAGCTTCCAGTGAAGGAATTCTGGTGAAGTTACTGACAGGTAGTTGTTTCTCTCTAGAATTAGGGTCCCCAGGAACCGTTAGGTACAAAGGCACCAACTATGGATAATAATGCCATATGCACTTTAAATTTGGGACAGAGTCCTGTGTGCCAGAAGGGTGGTTTTCAGCACAAGGGCCTCTGGCTGAGGGGCAAGTGAGGGCTGAATCCACTGAAATATAGCTCACTTTCCATCCTCCAAGGCCAGGGACAGGACCACTCTGCAGGACAGAGGTGTCTTTTTCTATTTCCATGGAAGCACCTTAGTAAGCCAAGCACACTTCTAAAATCCCCCAGGGGTGCCTGAAGGACTGCCAATGGCCTTACCTTGCCTAAGAGAAATCTCAGTGAGCTCTGAATCCTGCCTTCCTGTGCCAGGTCCTCTCTTACCTGCGAGGCATGAGTAATGGTTAGTCCTCTTTATGCCACACACAGTCGCCTCATTTCCTCTCCTGGTAGTGACTAGTTTTAATAGACATATTAATGCAGTTGGTGCATAGAATCTTATTTGTCAGCATTTGATGTGTTTTAAAATATTTTCATCACCATGCTGAACTCATATTTTAGTGTGTCAAAAATAGTAGTATTTGGGTATGACTTGAACCTGGTTTCCTTCTGGGGTAATTCTTTCCACAAGCGTGTGGTACCCGGATTACAATTGTATCATATTCATTTACAGAGGCTGCCTCACATAACTTTCCATTTGTATTTTATTTGTATTTTAATCTTGCATTTGCATTTGAATATTGCCTTTGATTCTTCTTATTAATAAGATTGAGCAGGTGCTGTCCTTTTATCCCCAATTTATAAAGGAGGAAACTGTGGAAGGGGGGTTACCCAAATAAAGGTTGAAAATAGGCTTTCTGCTTCCTTCTGGTATTAGGGTGTGGACTAATCTCCTGTGACAAGGATACCCCTGAGTACAGTGGTCCTCGGATCATAGTCCAGAGGCGTGTCATGAGGGCCGGAGGGGGTGGCACTATCCTCTTTCACCCCTGCCCCAGATGACTCCACTCGTCACTGTGTCTCAGCAAGTGGATGTGTCTTTAAGAAGGTGACCCTGCAGTTGACAAATCACTTCAAATCCTGTATTACTTCTAGGAGCTTATGTAGCTTAGGGAGCCTGGGAAATGTAGTCTCTACTGGGGGGGGCTATGTAAAAATGGGGGACTTAGTACTAAAAGCAGCAAGGGGAGGAGGCTGGGGGATACCTGCATATTAGTCTTCATCCCTTCTTAATTAGGGTGCATGAGGGATGCTGGTGATAAATAGGTCTAGGTGTATCAGGCTGCTTTTCGTACATATGCTGGAGTGTGCTTCTTGGGTCCAGTTCATTTGCTCTCCGCCTGAGCACTGTGCAGTCCAGTACTTGAGAGCCTGGGTGAGCCCAGCACAGCAAAAGTTCCACTTTTGCAACTAATTTTGAGTCCCAAACAAGAAGGAAGGTGGTTTTCCTGTCATCAAGTTTTTTTTGATTTTTGCTACTGATAATTGATGAGCGGAACTGGAGAAGGAGAGGGGGCTTTGTAGGCCTGGTGCATTTCCCGTAAGCAGCTGGGCCGATGACTCTGCAAATTCTGTTACTCTGTTTGCATTGGATGGGGCCCTGCACGTTACTGGAAAGCAAGGTGCTCGTGAAGCCACAGAAACCAGTCAGCCTCTGACCTACCCTGTGCTCCCCTTCTGCTCAGAATCCTTCAGCTCAAGCTGGTTGTCATGCTCGCTCTCCCTCAGGCTCAGCTCTGTCTCTCCTGATCTCTCTTGGGGGTGGCAGCCTCACCCCCGTAAGGTAGGAGACATACCCTGCCTTGACCAATCAGGGAGTTTGGAGTATTAAGACTCTTTTGAACTGAGAGCTAGTGTTGGCAATGGTGAAGAAGCTGCTAGAAGCTGTCCTTTCTCATACTCATTAGTCAAAAGAAAATCTGCACTGAGTAGATCTTGCACCCAGACCCCAGTGATGGAGGGCAGAGACGGGACAGAATCATGATTAATTTTCCAAAAAAGCTCAGATATAAACAGTATAGTAAGAACAGGAAGGATTCCATCTTAAAGCTAAGATTCTATTTTAAAAACCAGGAAGTTAGAAATTAAGATTCCTAACATATTATTTAGCAAAAACAATAACTCAGTCCACCTTGGGGGTAGGGCAGGTGGTCTTGATTGATATGTTCCCAGAAGGAAGCTGCTGTCCTGGGGAGCAACTGGATCAGTAAATTTCTTGTGTTGTTAATTTTGCAGAATTACTTGGAGGACTGATAATAGAAGAGACTTAATGTCTCTCACCAGAGGCAAGCATTTTGAGACCATTTTACAAGTTGATAGCCCTGGCCCTTTGAAAAATCCATAAAAGAGGGAATGTCCAACCTTTTAGCACGCCTCCTCTCTGAGGATGCCTACACTTTTTCTCTCTTTAAGTGCATAACTTTAAATAAAGTTTTCTCACTGCCCAACCTAGTTGCATTTTGTCTCTCTGTGCTTTTCCAGTGGTCAGTGTCTTTGTTTCTTTGCTATTTCATTCTGTTTCTAAGTCTTCACTTAAGTCTCTGCTTTACTCTTGATAAGTAGAGGGGCTGCTGAGAGCTCAGATTGGGCCTGCAAGTTCCCATCGCCTGGGTGACCCAGACGGAACTGTTGCTGTAGGAGCCTGCCTGAAAATCCTTTGGGAAGTTCTCAGAATATAATCTCACTCCATCCCATGCTCCATGGCTTCACAAATTCAAGAGTGGTAGGGGCTAGTCCCCACATAGTGCAGATCTAAACGGACATGGGACACCAAGTGACCCTGGCTTGAAGAGATGGCAAGAGAATCTGCCCTATACCAGGAAAATGGTTAGCAAACTTTCCCTCTGCACCTCTGCGCTTTTCTGTTCTCAGCTCCCTGCAAGGCCACTGCCATTCATTTCTACTCCCGCTCTAATGAATTCCTGCTTTAATGAACTCCTTCAGTATCTACACCTGCTCAAGCATTCTTTCTTGTTGAGAGCTTAAGAACCCTCCCCTGTCTAGGTTGGGGTTTCCTGTGGTGTACAGGTAGAGACCTCCCCAGATGTAGCTGCCTGGTGACACCAAGAGGATGACCAGCCCAAAGGGACACACAGGAACACATCTACTTTTCCCTCCAGCATTCCAACCCCACCTCTGCTTTTGCCCTGACCTTTCCCGCTGTCCCTTCCTTTGTATTTTATCAGTCTTGTTGGAATGTGCTGGGCTGGGCTTCTCCACTTTGGCCCCGCAGGAGACTAACCTGGGGAGCTTTGAAAAATCCAGTGCCTAGATCTCATCCCCAGCAATTCTGAGTTAACTAGTCATGCCTGGGGCTTGGGTAGCAAGTGTACCTTTTCTTTTCTTCCCTTTTTTTAAAAAAGTTTTTCTTTTTTACCTGACTTTCATGTTACAACCCGGATTGAAAATCATGGTTTAGGAGGATTTTCAGAGTTAGTGTTTTCTGTTTTTGGCATCTGTGTAGTTTACTATCCCCTGGACCAGTGTGGTTTCCTAGTCTAATCCTAATTGCTACATAAAACCCTCTAAATGTAAGTCCTACACAAGGAGTGGTGTAAACCAGGTTTGTGATAAGAGATACCATGCTCAGTAAATAGAAATAACTACCATTTATTGATAACTGCAACTTTATCTGGGGGGATGATGACAGAGAAGAATTTAAAGGGACTGATGAAGAAAACAAACATCTGTCTTTCAGGGTGGGTACTCAGGTTTTGGACTTGGTGGAAAAAGTCCTCAAAAAATTCAAATCAGATATATTGAGGGGAGAGACTGATGAAGGAAGCATTCTGTGATTTGTTGTTGTTTAAAATAAGGCACTGCATTTATATAATCTCTCTTCATCGTAACAGTGGTAAAGCATTATAATTTCTTTTTTTTCCGTGAGAGAAGGATTCTGCGGCTTGTTATGAAAGAGGGTGAAAATCATGAGTTCCTGTTGGAATGAGGAGGCCTGGGCCTCATTCTTCCACTGTCACTCACCAATGTCAGGACTCTGGGCTGTCAGCAGAGACTGGTCCTCTCGGCGATTCACTGGGGGCAGGGACGGGGCGAAGGGGATTAGGAACCTGGAACTCCACATGGGGCCACACTGGCATGTTGGGCACAGGAAGGACTCCGTGTGGCTGCCTGCAGTGGAGATGGACTGTCTTCCCTGCCCTTTCTGGGGCAAGAAGAAACTTAGGTGGAGTCAAGGGTCTGTGAATGTCCTAACGGTATGTGCTGAAAACTGTCTGTGTGTACGTGAGAGGGCACCGTTTTTCTGGGGAGAAGTTGCATGGCTTTTATGTATTTATATCTATCTCAATTTGATGTATAACTTGATATTAGTTTCAGGTGTACAACATAGTGATTCAACATTTATATACATTGATCCCACAGTAAGTCTAGTTACCATCTGCCACCATACAAAGTTATTACAGTGTTACTGACTATATTCCCTGTGCTTTTCATCCCCATGATTTATTTTTATAATTGGAGGTTTGTTGGACATTCCATAGCTTCTAAAAACCAAAATCCTAAAGAGATTCAACCATCTGTAAAAGAAAATGAAGGAATCCTATCATAGGTATGTTTGTCTGTGACGGGGGGCGGGGCTGTGTAGGAGAGAATCCTGTGAATTCCAATGGGTTTTTTATTGTTGCTGTTCGTTCACACTCTGGCAGCTCATGTCTAGCATGTTATGCTATAATGGATATGGTTCCAAAGTAAACTTCTGAAGATTTCTAAAAAAATAAAACGGTAAGTATAGTGTATATAGGTTTTGAGAAACATGTCTTCTTTTTTAAAATGTGTACTCTAAGGCAAAAAGTATTTAGTGAAGATTGTAATAAAATATATATGTAAATAATAGGATGGATATCATACAGATAAATGATGAAAACCACATAAAGGAGGGGAGAAATAATTATACCCAATAACTTAGGCTAGTGAAGTTATTACAAATGAGCATTACATTCAAATCTGAGCTTCCTGGAAACCAAGGTAAAAAGAGAAACATGGTGGGTATTAGAATTCTTTCTTAATTAATGAAAGCAAATTATTTCAGTATTTTTCTGAAGTTAATGTCTGATATTCTATAGCTCGTCTCTATGTATATGCCATACTCTGCACTTTTACCAAATGTATGGAGATGCTTTTCTTGTAATTGCTTTTCACTTTAAGTGATTATTTTTTAGGGAAAGTCTTTCCATGGGATTCCTAACTAATGGGATTCCAGCATGTGGTTCTTTGAATTTTCTCCCTGTTGTTCTGAGAACTCAGTTGTCTTAGCTGCCAGGAATTATAATAGCCCACAAGCAAGACATGCTCTTTGGAACTGCCTAGCCCAGGGATAATGAGGACAGTGGCAGTGTGATTTCCTTCAGGAGCTACCAGCTTCAGTGATGGTTTTCTGCTGTAGATATTCAGGCTCCTGACTAGAAATACCTGCTGGGAGAGAGTGGGGGAGGGAGGGCCCTCTCCTCTTGGGGAGCTGAGTGCAGGAGGGCCCTTTGCTATGGCTAGTCCGCACCCAGCCACTTTAGGAACTGTTTCTTTCACCTTCTTGGAAAGCACATTCCTTTCCTGACTGTTCATAAATGCCCCATAAAGATAAAATGTATTTTTAAATTTGAAATGAGGATCATAGTAAAGCCTCTTTAGAATCAAATTACAGTTCTTTACCAATCTGCAAGGATTTCTTTTGCTGCCCTTTTTCTCCTTAAAAAATAGTCCCAAATATTCAGGAATAAAAAAGACCTTTTATTATTCATTTCCTTATTTCCTTCATATGTGTTCAAGAGTTGTGTAAACTTTCTCTCTTGAGCCATTGCTAATAATATGCTATTTTGCTTTGGAAAACTAAAAGCAAATGTCCTGATGCATAAATACTTCAAAATATATTTCCTTGATAATAGTGTTTGATCTGGAGTGAGAGGTGGAGAATGAAGTGGGCAGTGGAAAATATTTAAACACTTACCTGGTTTTTAAGAATTATCTGTACGTGTATCTCCATCACAGTTTTATCCAGCAGTGTGCAGTGTGGACAGATGTTTACTTATCTTCCTTGAGTAGCTTGTGAGGAGAATCTAATATTGTTTTGGAAGACTTTGTGGTCTGAGTGTTTTGTGTTTGTCCTGGTTTCTTTTGAAAAGTGCGAATCAGGCATGAGCCTTTCAGAATGGGGCAGAGTTGGAATTGGACATGGTGAGTTGCTGTGGTAGCAAAGACTGTTTCCAGGGTACAGGTAATCTGCAGAAAGAAAATAAAGCTTTTTTGGTCTGTTTGTTACTGCATCACATGAAAGTGGTTCGTTGGATTTTCTCTCATGGTTTGGAGAGTGTGGCTAGGGTGTTCTGATGTAAAATGGAGGCTATTGTGACGTGTGTCATTTTAGAAGGTCCTGATTGCCCATCAGCTGAGACTGCTACGAAGAGACCCATGTGTGATTGCCCTCTGGGAGAAATGTCTTGTATGCATAAAGATGCCACAGAGAGAACAAATGGTGCTGCTTTCAGGGTGAGCCCCACATCAGGTAACCAGGGCCCACTCTGCATTCGAGGGAGAGCTGCCGTTGCGCTGCTGCTCATGAGGGCAGCTCCGTGAAGTCCACGCGACAGAGAGGAGCTGCCGGGAGGCGTACATGTCACAGTCGTCCCTGCGAATGCTGAGCAGTCCTGGACACGCAGCTAAGATGTATTACAAAAAACACACATTAACTCTAAATGGATGAATTTTAAATAGCCACACGAACATCTCCATTTTCCGATATTTAGAAATCGTTAAAAATTGGCTCCTCCTATGGTTTTTCACACGGATGAAGTATTCAGAGGGACTGACAGTTTGGGGCTGAGCCCTTTGAAGGCTGTGTGTAAACACAAGGCATTTTGAATTAGCCTTATAAATGAACAGCAATATCCTGCAGAATATGTTTGCTGTCTCCTGGCCATTCTTTGGGTCAAAGAGCCGAGAGATTCCAGCAGGTGATCCAGGTGAAGAGCAGCTGCCGTGGGAGGAGGGCAGAGGTATTTCCGCCTTTCTCTCCTGCTCCCATTGGATTTGATGGCTTTAGCCACAGATGCATCCTGGCACCCACTTCGGAGGGGTGATACAACATTCTTTTCAGTGAATTAATTACACCCTCACAGTTGAACTTTAATCAAGTCATTGCTTGATAATTGGCACAGTTTTTCCCTGACATGCTGATAATCCAGTTATTACTTCAAAGTTACAATGTTTGACTCTTTTAAACTTCACTGTTTATGATGATGTCAGTAGATCCCCAGACTTTCTGAAATAGTTCTTTGTTTTAACAACAAAAACCTAGAGAGAGGGAGAGAAGAGACGCATGAGTGGTAACATACTATTATTGATTGTTAGACTATCAGAAGCTGTCTTTCATAGAAATATTTTAAATATTTTTTATATTTTATGCATGTGTATAATATTTAAAATGTGGAGCAAACAGGAAGTGATTTCAATTTTGGGTCTTGTGAATTGGAAGTGTGTAGTAGCGGTCGGCTGTTATAGAGTGAAGTGTGAGGGGAATGAGGGCCGAGGAGCCCTCGTGGGTGTCCCTGGGCCAGCTGCTTCATATTTTTGAGCCTTAGTTTCCACATCTTTACAAAAAGGCATGAAACCTGTCTATTTTGGGGTTCTGTTAGAGATTAAATGAAGAATCATATAAAAAGTACTAGGAACAGAGTGTGCACTTAACAAATGTTCTCTTTTCCACTTCCCTCCTTTGGGTCTTGAGTACGGTTGTAAAACGTCTTTGCACATTTGGGGCACATCATTTCTCTAAATGTGAGCCCCCTGGGCTTGTTCCAGTTTGTTCACATATCTTGAAAACTGGAACCTCAGATGGCATTTGGCACTCAAGTATGAATCCCAGTACTGCCTAGATCGCAGTAGCTGACTACTCCATAGTCCTTCTGTGCATTATTCCTGTTGATTCATCTCATATCATGTTAGCTGTTGTGTAAGACGATTCACTGCTGATTCACCTGAGCTCTTTGGTGCCTGAACGCATGGTGTCAAAGATGCAGTGACTCTCATTTTGATGAGGAGATGTTTCCAGTGTAAGAATCTGCTCAGCATTACAAAGCATTCATTTTTATGGGAAGAAATCTTCATGAAGCCCAGGAATTGACTAAAATAACCTTCCTTTTTTGTTTGTTTGCTATCAAGAACGGAACACAGTGGAAGCTCAGTGTCTGGTGTTGGAGAAAAGGATCATGTGAACTGAGTGTGGGCTTCATTTGCTGGAGTGATGTTGCGTTAACCCGGCGCTGCCTCACGCACCAAGCCCTCGCTGCAGTGCTGGCTCGTGGTTTTAACGCTATTACACGTGTTATCAGGGAAGTACTAATAGGCTCCCTCTCTTCATTCTGGCTTGCCTCATGCTCATGTAGCCCCCAAAGCTACCACCTTTTTCCACCCGAGAGGAAAAAGGAAATGCAGGTACACAGGGCGGTAGTTGGAAATGACCAAGTAATTTCAGGAATTCAGGAAAGTAATTGTTTCTCAAGTGCCTATTAGGACTGGGCTGCCTGAGCATCTGCACGACTCAGAAGTGATTAGAGGGGTTTTGTGGCTTTCTAATCTCCCATGGCTGCAGCTGGTTTCCAGCTCCAGAGTAAGTGGCAGGGTTGTAAGATAAGAAACCCTGAGGAACCAGCGTGGGCCCAGTTCGCTTTTCCCTTGTGGAGGAAGGAGAGCTGTGTCTGTAACGTGCCACAGGATCGACCCACCAAACTGAATTGGACTCTTGTGGTACATTAACTTTACATTGTTAATTGAAGCAGTTCTGATCCACTTGAAAGTGTTTGTTCCACTAGAACTCAAGGGCAGTGGCCTAAGCCAAAAATGTTTTGTCCATTTCTTGGCTGAAATCTAAGCTCTCTGAATAACTTTATTCATGAGAGCTGAGGTAATAGAAGAGAAAACCCTGGTGGTGCAGATGTATCAGAGGCACTGAGTTTGCCATCCTTCCGTGCTCTGGTGTGAGCTGGCTAACTAACAATGCTTTTAGGCTCAAAATCTATTGACAACGGACTTACTTTGGTAGAAGAAAATTGCTTTTATGCTTGAGTTTCTGAAAGCTGATCTTTTACAATAGGCCCATGGCAAGTGTCCTTTACCACCATCATGAAAACATGTGATGTTAATAAGGCTGAGAGATTCTTCAGCAAAGGATGTGCATATTTGTTCCTACGGTTGGGAATTCTGCTTAGCAAAGTGCCTGGAGGGTGAAATCTAAAGGAACTAGTATGCAAAAGATCATCAAAGATCTTACTCTAGTACAGATGGCAACATCTAGCTTACAAATGACATCCCCTTGCTGCTGTTACTGTGGGTTCTAATGTGAAAAGAATCTGAAACTTTCTGAGAGTTTGTGTGTTTAGAGGAATAAAAGAAGGAAAGAAACTGAAAAGAAGAGATTACTTTGGGGGACAGAGACTGTGGCTTGGCAGGTGCAGTCTGTAATCACAGTGAACTTGTATCTTAAAATGCAAAATACATCCTCCCCTGCCTTACCTCGTACACTCACCTCTCATTATTTCACTTTATTGCCTTGCTGTGTGTCATGCATGTTAAGGACTCATTTGGAATAAGAGCAGTATTACAGAATTATAGAAACAGCCATCTCTTTAACCTCTGTCTGAACATCTTCACTTAAAGGGTTTAGCAGCCCTTCATGCAGAGGTCCACTTAATCAGATTGTCTTCCTAATTCCTAAACGTGAACAAGTAATGGGAGGACAGAAGTTTTAGTTTGGACGGGGTGAGGAAGGAAGGGAGAAGAGTGTACCTTTGGGAAATGGGACCCTTTGGAAGAGAGGTGGGCCAGGTCTACAGCATTGCCAGGGATTTAGAGCAGGGTCAGTAAGAGGGCTGTGAACCCCCAGGCATCTCTGTAAGTGGGGAAGGGAAAGAGAGGTACATAAATGAGGCTTTGTCATAAAGAAATTTTGAAACAAGCGAAGCGTTTCGAGTTTTGCCAATAGAAAAATGGGGAGGAAATTCTTCCCAACAATCCTGCTCTAACACAGGCCTCCCTCATACTAGCCCAGTGGTGAGAGGATCAGGCACACAGCAGACCGAAGAGACATTTGTGGGTCCACTTGTAAACTTTACCATTAATTGCAGTATAAAATGGTACAGTCATGTTGGAAAACCTTTATCAGTTACCCAAGATAATTAGAACATGTGTCCACACAAAGAGGTGTGTGTGAATGCTCATAGCAGCATTATTCATACTAAGCCCAAACTGAAACATCCCAAGTATCTGTCACCTGTGAATGCACTTGGGGGGCATCTGCCGAGTGGAAGAC
Organism: Smutsia gigantea; assembly: GCA_032199065.1. NCBI lineage: Eukaryota > Metazoa > Chordata > Mammalia > Pholidota > Manidae > Smutsia > Smutsia gigantea. The sequence continues at coordinate 31,873 of JAVSCE010019214.1, forward strand.
TGCTCAGCAACACAGAGGGCCCACCGAGCTACAGGCACACAGCGACGGTAAGGGGAGGCGCAGGACCATGGTGCTGAGTCAAAGCAGGGACATAAAAAAAGAATACGTACTATGTGAGTCCATTTGTACACAATTGTGGAACAGGCAAATGAGCCTGTATTTACACAAAACAGATCAGGGCTTGTCTGGGGCTTGGCATAGGGGCTTTAGCAGGGAGTTGTTGGGGGTGGTGAGAAGGTTCTGTATCTCATTGTGGGGTGACCACATGGCATATACACTCGTCAGAACAGCTGTACAGGGTGAGCATATCTGAAGTAACTGACATCTCAGAGGTGATTTTTAAAAAATTTTCTGTTAAAATGTAAAGATCCTTGTGATGTTACTTGCAAATATTACTACTAATTATGACTTTATTGCTGAAAGATACTACTTTTCCAAGCTTAAAAAAATATAAAAATAACTTTTTAGATTATAATCTATACAGAATTGGGGCTTATCTGCACTTTTATATTGGTCCATTTTGATTCTTTCTGAACAGCTTCTGGATTATGTGCTATTTTCAGAGAACTTCTGGAGACTTTTTTGAAGTGTATGTTTTCACAGGATTTTCCTGCAGATCTTTGGCAAACTTTGCACTTTTATTGTTTAGGGACAACAGAATTATTTGCTGGCACATTTTTCCTCTTGTCCTGCTTTGTTTGTATTAAATAACTCTTCAGTTCCTGTTGCTCCTGCCTTTGAACTTAGAGAAACAGACTCTCTCTTTTATACCTGAAGTTAAGAGAAAATACATAAATTACAGGAGAAGCCTAGCAGGGCAAAGTTGCTGGTTTCTAGTGGGCCATCACTGAGGCAGAAAACAAGGGAAGTTGATTCCCTACTCGATGCGCACACAGATGTTTGAGGCTTACTGGGTTCCCCAAAATGTGTGTCCGTCCTTTGTCTTGCCAGGTTCCTGTACCCACGGGTGGTTATCGGGAGAGTCAGCCATTTGAAGCACTTATTGTTTAAGACCTCAAAATTTCATAGGTGTACCTTGACAAGATTATAGCTAAATTTTCATGAAACCTAAATTAAAGGGAATTAAGTATCTGAAGAAATGAGTTTCTCATGCATTTGGCACGTAAACCGTGAAGTGTTTTAGGATGGGTGGTTGAAATTTTAAGGTGGGGTTGGAGATCTGTTCATCTAGAAAGTCTGCTTGAATCCAGACCAAGTCCAACTGTGTTGCCAGACTATCTGATAGAAGCAGATAAGCTCACAGACAGTTTGTTTGAGCTTTCTTCAAGGTCAACTCCAGGTTTTTTCAATCCTGGTAATTAGGTGAAAGGAACCACTTCAGCTTTGAGGAGTGTGGTTTAGGTAATGAGGGGAAATGGCAGTAGACTTGGAGTGTGACCCATGTTCAGATTATGACACTGGCCCGGCACCATAACCTTGGGAAAGTTAATTTATGTCTCCAGTGTCAGTTTTCTCATCTGTAAAGTGGGATATCCACTTCATAGAGTTTTCTGGAAAATTAGATGAGATAAAAGAAGTGACAGTGCCTGGCATTGCGCCTGGCACATAATGGTCACTTGGTAAACCTAAGTTCATCCCCTTCCTTTGTTGGGCAGCTTCCTCACCTTGGTCCATATTACATATAGCTGTATGTCTAGTAGCACCATGTTAATTTTACAGGATGTTTGAGCAATGTGAGTGAGGTGAGAAGAGTTTGAGACCAGGTGCACGAACCTTTTGACATGGAGCTGGTGCACTTTCATTTTCTGGTACGTGTCCTGTCCCTTCCTTCCCAATATGCAGCCATGTGACTGCAGTTACATACAGCCAGCTGGGCTGCTGAGGCTCAGCCTGATTGCCGGAGGCTCATTACCTGTGATTGCAGCACGGGAGAGAGGAGGTGTGGCTGTATAAATGGAGCTTGATGTGCTATTGAAATAACTCAGCGGATTCTTAAAGGAAAAAGAAGAAAAGGGGAAAAACACCAACCACCGTCTGTGGCAGTATTTCCTTGGTATGCTTCAATTGACACTGTAAGACCAGATAGAAGATTCAGACTATCTGGTGTCAACATTTTACACGTTGGTGAGAGAACACACACACTTAACACAAAGTAATGAAAGTATGTGTGCCATGGTAAGGTATTTGTGAAAAACTTAGCTACATTATTGATGTTGCTGTTCTGAGCCTGATTCTGGTGGTCTGAGTGTGGATGGCAAGCCAGCCCCCAGTTGTGGGTCCAGGCAGTTAGAGAATGGAAGCAATTATCTAGTGAATGTCAAGAAATCCTGCTAAGGAGGGGAGGAAGGGGCCCCTCACCCTCCTGTCAGTTACTCCAAATTGGTGTTTATGGGGAATTAAATTCCCTGGTAATTGCCCACTTGTTCTTTCTCCTTTGTGTGTTAGAACCATCATCAGAGCCCTGAAGTGAAAACCCTGGGAGTATTTCCGGCCTCTTCTCTAAGTCCGGCCAGTGATTCGGCTGTTAACAACCCACCCTGCGAGGGTTTCAGACGTGCTTCCATGCCAGGATTGGTTTTAGTTCTAGGGGATTAGTTGATCCATGAGAAATATTATGATGCAGACATATGCCTGCCCCAGTTTGCTGACCCAGTGTTTGCTGTGCAGGAATTCACACTGTGGGACCTACGGTTACCTGGAATTGAAGATAAGGGATGTCTCATTTGCAGCGTGGACTAGTGCAGGGTGAACGTTCTTCCCACGAGGAGAGCACTGAGGGACAGGTGTTGTGGAATGACTGCAGGATTCGGGCTCGGGGTATGGTGTCTAGTCACAGAGCCTCACTGTATATCATTTTCCAGGCCTTTTTTCTGGGTCTTAACTTTTCTCATCTGTAGAATGTAATAGTTAGCTTATTTTCCAGTCAACCTCCTAGGGTTTTTATCAAAAAAAAAATGTGACATTTACAATGACAGATTATAAATGAAGACACCTTTAAAAACAAAGCCCTCTACAAATGTAAGATGTTGTTAAACGTAAACTCAACGACATTATTTCAAGCTCACATTAGAGGAACAACATTTCAAGTCTTCTGGAAGTGCACACGTGTTTGTGACGCTTAAATCTCCCTTTGGCGGGGCTCTTTTAGGACAGTTCAGTATGTTGTAGGGCAAACCACCTCTGTGGAGATTGTAACTGGGCTTTCTTTGGCTTCCCTTTTCCGTTGTTTAATTTCATTATCTTTGGCCTTTATTTTTCAAGCATTGGGAATACTGGGAACAGTGGAAGATTTCCCCAAAAGTGCATGAAAATAAGTCGAGAGACCTATGGGAAGAGAGCAGAGATTCTTTAGAAAAATAGGCAATGGTAATTTTAAGATTCCTTTTTTAGAAGTGACAGACTCAGGAACAGAAAAGGGTTGTTAACTTCAAAAAAAAAAAACACTTGAAGTTAACACCCAGAAATGCCCTTTCTTTACTTAGTGAGACATATGGTAGAAACAGATTCCTGCAGTCCTCTGCTGTGTCCGTGACTGGTCACCCCCTGCATATGACATTGGCACAACTGGCTCATGTAAAAGACACAGTGATGTCTTGGAAGGCTAATGCCTCTTTATTTTTTTCATCCTTCAGGCCATGGTGAAGTTAATTCCTTTTTAACTTTCTGAGACACAACCACTTTTATAGAACGGAGAAATGAAAGGACTCTCAAAAGTAGGACACACAATATCCAGTTTGCAGAATAGACAGTGCAGGCCTGTGCTCCGTGGGAGGATGATGGGCCATGGGTTTCATTAAAGAGCTCAAAGCAAAAGGGCAGGGTGGGCTGTGCAGGGAATGCCTTCAGGGAATGCCAAAGGGGCCCATTGCTATTAGAAAACTTGGGAAGGGCTCGCCTCAGGAACCTGGGTCCGAGCACCCTTGTCTTTGTGGAGCTGGGTGTGTGCCTTGCTTCTCTGAGGGAAGGAGTATCTGTTCTTGACTTGCTAGTGTCTCCCACCTACCCTGCCCACCTCCTTTGAGTGCTGCAATATCTGTTCATTCTTCACAGAGCTGAGGAAAAGCAGACAGCTGAGGAAGAGACTAATAATTAGGCTTCTTTGGAAGGTGTGAGACAAATTGGCAGCATGACTGCCTGGGAAAACACAATGGGTCCTTGTTGCAACAGAGCCTAGGAATCTGTGTCCTGGCGCTCTGGGGTCCTGTAGCTGTGCGGAGTCTGGCCCTGCCCGTGCCAGGCAGGCTCCCTAATGGGATGGCTAGTGCGCGTGAATGTTTCTTCATCATCTCTGCTCTGACTCCAGAGCGTGTTGTTTTTGTCCTGCATTACTCAGAACTGACCCATCCCTCCAGCCCCCTGCCCTGTGGTTTCCTTCACTTTTCCTAAAGGAAGGCTGGGAAGCACCCTTGGCGTGCGTGGTGGCAGAGCTGCAGGCTGCCATGGGGGTGGGGGTGGGGGGGCTGTCAAAGGAAAGCTGCCGTCCCTAGCCCTTCATGCTTGGTTTTTGGCCCCAGTGCCTCCCGACTGCCAGTGCATTTGATTCCCCCTGCCTCTGTCCAGGGAAGGCGGAGCATCGCCTCCTTGGCTCCTTTTCCCCATTTGGAAGCCAAAGTTGCCCTTCTACCCGGGGAACGGAGAGTTGCCTGTGTAGCCACTGGCTTGCACTGGGAGCTGCAGAAACAAGTGTGCAGAATTAGATTCAGTGCTCCAAAGTCCCTTTCCATTTTCCAGTTAGACTTTCTCAGCAGAAGCTACTTTTTGCCTGATTAACTGTAACAAACTCTCTTTGGAGTTCTGAATTTTGGAAACCACATTGCCAAAGACAGTCACTATGTCTGTTGTAAAAGCCCCAAATAAATTCCCCCTAGTAAAAATGGAGAAGAAAGAATAGAGGGCTTTAATCTGTCTTCTTGCCTAATAGTGAAATACTGCCAAGTGACCCAGTTCATCTACATATTAAATATGCTAGACCTATCTGTGCTTTTTGCCTTGTTACCTTGGTAACGGTGCCCTGGCCCAGGAATCGCGTGGGTCCTGCTGCAAACCTCAGGATGGTTTCTTCACACTGAGCAGGCAGTTAATGGGGAAAGGTTGGGTTTTTTCAAAGTGTCTTCAATGGTTACAGTAAAGAGGAAGGAGAAAATGTGAGATAGGTTTACTCTTCTGGTAATGGTTCCAGAATGCTACTTTTGCCTAGATTAAAAAAAAAAATAGTTCAGCCTCCTATAACTTGACACTGCTTCTAAGGAAGAACTTCCCCGAAGCGCTGGGCAGCACTGGTACAGGAAGGACCCGCCCGCAGCTGGCACTGGATGCTAGGCCTCCCAGTAGGGAGCCTCAGCTCTCACTGCGCTGTTTAACAGCACGGCTGCTCCCAGATCGTTTCGTGGTGTCTTATTTTCTCAGGCCAACTTTTTCAGGAGACTCAGAAGCAAGATTTAAAAATAGGATTTAGTCAGTAGCCAGAGAACAAAACCAGCCCATCTTCCAAACTGAATCTAGCCTCCATGTCGTGGTACTGCAGGGAAGCTTTGTGATCTTCCCCAGCATCTCACCTCTCATCTCACCTCGCCACTGAGGAGACTGGCACCCAGAGGGGTGAAATGGATCGCCCAAGGCACACATGGGTTTGGTACAGAGTCTGGACCCAAAACCACATCTCTTGACTCCAAGCCTGCTTCCCCTTCAACACCCGTCCTGACCTGAATAAATCACTTGCTCCTAGTTCTGTAAGAGGTACAGCTGGGTGAGGAAGCGTGAGAACAATGCTGCTGTCTTGAAGCCAGCCTCCAGGCTATTTGCTTGGGAAATTGTGGAAGGGGGAGGCATTGTGTTTCCAAACTTTAAATCTCTTCTTACTGGTTTTTGTTGCTAATAGAAGGAATTAAATCAAGTCTGGGACCTTGGGTGCTATGAGGATAAATCGTCAGAAATGTGCCTTGCCATGCAACGCACGTTCAATTCCCGTTTACCCGTGCTTTGCGGTGGCGATAATCTGATAGCATGAGACAAAATGTCCTTTAGGCTTTTCCTCTTGAAAACTTGGGATAGGGACAAGTTAGCCTGAGGCAATCACAGGGTCTTTGAAAGGAGACTTTTAGCTAGGAGTGAGTTTATTTCAGTAGGGCCTGGGATTCTGGTCATGACTTTGAATTAGAAAGTCTGCAGGTAAAAGTAGCAGTTGTGTGTAATATCTTTGCAAGTACTTCTGTGTATTTGTTCCTCATTTGTAAATACGTTTTCTTACCTGCTAGTTTTCAGGCGTTCATTCATTCAACGGTTCCTGGGCTTGTGTTAAGTGCTGTGTACTGTGATGGTGCTTGGGAAGCAGAGCTGAGTACTGTACACAATCTCTGGCCCCAGTAGTACTTAGGCACATGTGCTCGTTCGGTAACTGGAAAATTATAAAGAAAAGGAGATGAACATTTGACTGCTTACATTTAATTGTGAGGGTTTGAATGATTTTTTTGTAATATGGCAGCAGTTCAAGCATCCTTATTATAGTAAGAACAAATCAGAAGGTCACTGTAAGGTTTCACCTCTCATTTTCCTCAAGAGACCTCTGGTGCCAGAGAGTAGGGCGTGTCCCAGGGCCTTTGTCTTAAGGGGTTATTTGAGAAATTGAAGTGTGGGAGTCGGGAGGGAGTCAGCGCCAAGAATGGCAGAGTTCCAGAACCTGTAAATACCGCAGAGACCTATTGGATGTGCAGTACAGGTTGGTTGGGAAAAGGCAGTGGTGAAGCAGTGACTCGTAGCAATAGCAGAGGCAGTTTACTGCCACACCTGCCATGATCCGGGCCCCCTACTAAGTGCTTCACATGTGTTCTCCCACTCCTCTTAACAGCCCCAAAAAGGTCACCTGGCTACGAATTCCCATGTCACTGATGTGGGGATCACACAGACGAGGTCGTATGGAAGTGATGGAGCAGGTATTGAACCCCGGCTCTCTGCTCTCCGAGCCCACAGGCGCTTGACTTCACACAATGCTCCCTCCTCTTGTAACAAGTTGAAAATATGTTAGGGCATTGGGGCTAGTTTTCTTTTTCCTTTTAGTTATTAAGTTGGGATCTCTTTGGGCCCTGAAGGGGAGATAAAATGAAGAAAATTACAGCTGACCCTTGAACAGTACTGCCCCCCCCTCCCTGCCCCATGCAGTCAGAAATCCATGTATAACTTTTAACTCCCCAAAACTTAACTACAGTAGCCTGCTGTTGACTGGAAGCCTTACAAGAAGTATAAACAGTCAACCAACATGTAATTTGTATGTTATATGCATTATATACTGTATTCTTATGGTAAAGTAAGGTAGAGAAAAAGTGTTTTTTTCATTTTGTCACAAATTTCTGAAAACTTTCTAATATATTTATTTAAGAAAATCCATGTGTAAATGAACCTTGCATTCAAACCTGTGTTTTCTAACTGTATGCTGGAGCGTAAAGAATAAAAGTGAGAATCTAGGACCAAGTAGAGATGGGAGGAACCTATACAGAGCTTTGGCTTTCAACCCACTTTGCGTACATGAAATTATTTCAGTTGACAAGTTGAATTTGGGTTGGGTGGGGGATGGTGACAGTAGGAGGTGAGTGACTTCTGGATAAACACAATACTTCATGTTCTGGGTGTGAGTAGATCTGCCCTGTCTTTGTGTACCGTATCAAGGAGTGTATTTTGCTTTTCCTCACATAAGGAATTCACAACTAATGGTAGTTATTTTACATTGTTTGTGGGTACCAGGCTACCGTGCACACTTTTCTTCATTTCAGTTACTAGGGCTTTGATACAGGAGAGCCAGTGTAATTCCTGCCTTCAGGGAGCTTGTAGTTTAAGGAAGGGGACATGTGATCACAGCATAGTGGAAATTAGTGCTGGGGAGGCCTCGATGAAGAAGAATGTGGTGTGAATTCGTCTTTGAACTTTAGTGATGTGGAAAATATGCCAATGGAAAGATACTTTGGACTACATTTTACATGGAGCCGAAGGAACTTCTCAAAAACTTGTTCTGCAGAACTGTTTGCCCCAAGACTTGGTTGGGATTTAAAACTCTGGGAGGTTCTTGTCAATGAGCTTCTGTTCGTACCTGCGTGGGGCAAGTCCACGTGTGGTGAGTGCCTTCCTACACTTACTATCAAACCTGAAAACACATCTCTTCTGCATGCTTTTCCATCTCATTTCCTTTATTAGTGCATGTGTGGTGGGCACTTATTTTCCTTGCAGGTTTGTATGAATTTGGTCCTAGACAGCATCACAATTTGAACCAGATTACCGTGGTTATCACTCAGGGCTAGACACCCTGGTGAGCACTTGAGTTTCTCCCCACTGAGCCCCTGTGTGACCTCAACTTCAAGTCTGCCTTATGAAAAATAGTATAATTTGGTTTCATGCAGTGGGTCTCTTCGACAAAAATCACATTTATAAGCAAATTACTGGTTGCACATGTCACTTTGAAATATTTCCAATGCTTTTTAAAAAAAAGTCAGCAGAGCTGAAGACAAAGAGAAAGAATTACCTTTTTCTTTTTAATGCACAGTAAAATATGTGCTAATGATGCGATTACATTATATTAAGTTGTTAATACAGTAAATACAAAGTTAATCCATTTTGGATTTTATTGTGTTGTCCTTGTTTGTGGAGTAATGTAATTGTGACAGTAATTAATACCCTTCAGAGGGATTAGCAGGAAAGATTGAGATAAAAAAATAAGGAGAAAGGGACTGAGTTGCCTAGAAGAGAGGGGGGCGGCTTAGAAAGTGCTGAGACACTGAACTTCGAGAGGGTGATTTTTAGCTTTCCGGATGCTAATTGTACATTTTCGCATCCACTAGTGGCCACAACTGGGTTATACAGGTGAAACGATTAGGAACGGTGGAGGTCTGAGATGGATCCTCTTCTCAGGCGGTTTGGGAGTAAGAGAGGTATGCCCACCAAGCCGCCAGCCCCCAACTGGGGCTTTGCCCTGTTCTCAGGAAGCCTTCCTCTTCTCTGCAGTTTACATGTTCTTGTTATTAAAATAACTCTTTGGTCATTGTGTATCCTATACCAATCTTAAAAAAATAAAAGCCAAATCAGGTGGAGTGCCCCGGCATGAGTACTTGTTTTTCTCTGAGAACAGGGTGGGCCTGTCAGGGCCAACAAATCTTTCCAGTTCATTTTTCATGCCCTTCCATTGGCTCTGGGGCACCTCATAGTCAGCCTGTGCTTCCAGACTGAAGTCATTAACTTTGACCCAAATACGAGAAGACAGTTTGAAAAGAAGAAGAGGATTAAGTGGAGATCTAGCTGGAATCTCTTGTTTTTCCACAGAAATCAGTTTGGAAAAAACTCCAGGAACAAGATGAGGTCAGCTTTGCCCTTCCCCGCACCTGCCCAGGCACAGGCTGGAAGCTCCTCCTCCACAGGTTTCCACCTGGCTGATGTCGTAAATATTATTCTTGAGTGACAGATTTCTAGTTTTTCAATTGAAAAATGGGCTTTCATATTAAATTATTAAAAATTCTGTGTTTTGGCTTTAAAACCACATACCTCAGTTTGTTCACAAGTGAATTAGACATTACTTCTCACCTTCTTTTAATGTATGGTCTCCCCTGCAGTGTTGTCCTCCAGGGCCATCAGCTTGGGGTTCCAGTGTCTCCTCTCCTCTCCTGGCCGCCTTCTCTGGGTGGGGTTCTTGTGCTGTGCCCCCATGCTGTGTGTGTCAGAAGGTCGAAGCCAGTGGACATGGGGCTGCAGCCTGCCCTGGAAGTCCGAGCCCAAGGGAATTTTACCCTCACAATCTTTCCACAGTTTACGTCAGACTAAGAGGTCAGCTGGACAGTTTGGCCTCACTTGAACCGAGCAGTGTGATCAGGTGATGTCTCCATGGACTGTTTCGTTGGGGCAGGTGGGCTGGTCTGTCCAGCATCATCAGCCCTCTCTGCACTAGCCTGATCATGGTGGGGTGTCATCACCCTCAACAGTTTCTCAGAGACTTCTGCATGTAAAACCTACATCTTAACATGTATGTTTGCCGTTGTCAAGCTCAACAGCTTATTTTTCTTAAACACGGTAATGGAAATTTTTGTTTCAACTAGTGTTTCTGTTTTCTCTAGGCCAATAGGTAGGAAGGCATTTTTCTAGACAAAAACCCGGAGAGAATGACTAATGGAAAAAATTCTGTTGTGCACTGTAAAATGTCACCAAGCAGGTATCCTAGCCAGTCATTGTATGCACATACAAATTCTTTTAAGTGATGTTTAAATACTCTTTTGGATCTATAGTTTTTTTTCAAATCTTTATAATCTTTATCTGTCATCTGAATATGATTGTGTGAAAAATTTCACATAAATTCTGACGTAAAATTTCACGCAATGATTGCAACCAAATTATTTCTGGTTTTTATTCATGTATGTCTTTCACGTTGTTTATGACTTGAATACACATAACCAGCGAGCTTTTGCTTTCCACAGATAAGCCCAAATACTTTCCCGATGCCGCATAAGACAGCTAGGATTAGAGAAACTTGAATAGCAAGATTGGTAATGGGGAATGTGTTAGCTGTGTGTGAAAGCCTTTATGTTGAAGTCCGTTCTTGTAACACAATTTTCTTGTCTTCCTTGTTATCTTACAATTTTAGTGGGAAAACTAATAACAATGTTATTCCAAAGAATTGGTTAAATAATCAAATTTAACAGAAAATGGAGCTCTGGCCTTTGGTTAAACATGCATTTACTCAGCGTGGGCTCTCGCTTTTACAGCAGAACTGTGAATCCTTTCTACACAGTTGCTTGGTTTGGTATTAACCCTTTCTCAGATTATTCATTGGCTCAGGGCTACAGACATTTAACTTGCTCACCATTCAGGAGTGAGACGTTGCCCTTGGGCGTGGATTTGGGGAGGTTGAGGATTTCCCTTCCTGAGATGGAGGTTGTGGTGGTTCTGGGACAGCAGAGGAGCTGAGGGAGGGTGTGGAGAGCACCGGGTTGGAGCCAGGAATGGGGAGGCAGGGCCAGCGTGGGCTCCTGGGAAGGGAGCACTGCAGAGGGTCTGTGGCAGATGCTGGCACACTGCTGGGGCCCTGGGAGCGGCTTTGTGTAGAGAAAAGCGCCCACTCACCATGCTCCCCACTCCTTCCCCAGCACGTGTCTCCTTGTTTCCTTGACACTTCACATCAGGGATATTTAGTTATGTATTAAAGACCACAGGCCAGTGTGGTCAATGTTGTGGGGCCTCTGCAGGTGACAGTAGACCATCCTTACTCGGGAGAAGCTTCCAGAGGGTGTGTGTGGGGAGGGTGCCTTAGGAAGTGTGCCTCAGTCAGGCTGGAGGAAGGGGTTCCTGAGATGGTCAGAGAAGGACTGGGGGGGCAGCCTGAGGCCTGGGCGGGACCTGGAAGGAAAGAGGAAGGTGGCACTACCCCCTAAGAATGGTTCCGCTGTTTTGTCCTAGCCAAGTGGGTGCATTACAAAGGGAACATTCCCTTACTCAGGGGGAGAGTTGGGAAGAGGTTCAGGTCTGGGTGGGTGGGGGTTTTGTTTATCCAGATGACGCTGTGTGCCCCGAGGACCCGTTGGGAAATGCTTGTTTCACCCTATAGATCAGCAGTTCTGTGTAGTCCACTTAGTTTCACATTACTCTGCAGTGAATTTTAAAGATCTCAAATACAGTGGGTGTGGATTTTCTGAAAAAAGGGGAAATTATTCCCAGCTTTCAAAAAGGGAAGGGGCTTTGACTGTTCTGTTTGCATCCTATCCCTGAAGCTTCGCACAGGGTTTGGCTTTTAGTAAGTGCTAATAAATATCGGTGGAAAGAAGGGAAAAAAGTCCAGTGGTTATTGTTTGGGAAAGGGCTAAGAGGGAATCCATCTCTGAGCAGATGAACGGAGTATAATTCTGGGATCATTTTCTCTGTAATCGTAAGCATTTGGGGGAACTGTGAATGAACAGCCTTCACAGGTGGGTTGGCTCTGTGGAGGTAAAGGAAATGGGTTTTCCAGCTCAGGTTTCAAGTTCATGCCTCAGGGGGAGGTTCCGTGAGACTTGGGACTGTCTCCTGACCACACAGCTCTGCATAATTGATTAACTTTGCATAGCTGTTTGCATTTCTTTCCTAAAATAAATTTCATTTTCTAATTAACTCTCCAGAATTAATAAGTGCCAAAGAACAGGATGTGTGGTGAATCCTGTGATCTGATGTGATTGCGACCAGCTCCTCAAGAAGGTATAATTAATGATCTTGAATCTCTCAGGGCATTCTTAGTTCCTGAGTTGGTAAACAGGTCTTTGAAAATAGCTAATATTCATTGTTTACCATGTGCCAGGCATTGTACCAAGGACTTCACTTAGTCACCTCCTTTGATTATCTTTTTTTTTTGTTATCACAAACACCTTAACAATTAGCGCTGTGACTATCTCCGTTTCTTGCTGTAGGAGCTGATTCTCGAAGTGAAGTCACGCAGAGCTGACACAGCCAGTAAACAGTAGAACGGGCGGTGAGCTGCAGCAGGCTGGGGAGCCAGTGATCCCTTGAGGCCGGGTGACCTTGCTTCTTCTCTTCCTCCTGGGCATTGCTGTTTTCCTCAGCACTTCCTCATTTCCGCTGTTTGTCATCCTACTGCTCTTGTCATATGTGATACACAGAGTGAGTGGGGTGCTGTACAGGTCTGAGATGAGTGGACCTTGATGCCATCACAAGGGATAAGACAGATTTTGACAAATCCACATCCCATATGTAATGGTAGGTTGTTATCATGTAATGCATTTGGAATTTTGCAGCAGTTTTGGAGCAATACTACGAGGGAAAGGTGTGTATTTTGCACCAGCAAAGAACCTTGGGCTGGGAGAAGCCACATGATAAAGGGACTTGGAGTTTCAGGGGGAAAAAATTAAGGATTCCGGTTGGCAAGTCACTTGGAAAATTTTAAGGGCAGTAAACATTTTACATCAGCAACTTCTGGATCAGAAAATGCTAGATCCTTCACAATACTTAAATAATAAATACAATTTGTGCATTGTGGTTGATAAGTAGGTATAACTCAAGTTCTTTTTTCTGTGTTAAAAGAAATACGAAAAAGATGGAAAATAAATTTTTTTTAATTGAGTTTTAGATTTTGGCTTTATGTTAAAGTGGAATATAAAGCAATTGTTTTCTATCTCCATGAATACCAGGATAGAAGCAATAGAAAGCAATAGCTAAGTTTATGCTAGAAAATCACTATTAGTCATGACATTTATTGAATCAGAGTGTCCAGGTAATCAAAGATAACATTCAGATAATCTAGTTTTGTTGGGCAAATGTTATTTTTAGTTTCCTTTTTGAAAAAAATAACTTGTAGACATTATAGATTTGGCAATACAACTTTATGTTTTATAGCATTACAGGTTTATTTTGAATTAATTAAATAATTTGAAATTTGAGTAACATTGGAAAAGTGAATGTGTGCACATAAATTGGGGGAGAAAGAAAAAATTAATATTGTTTGATTTTTCAAAAGAAATCTTATACATAATGTGACTATCCAGAAGGTGAGAGAATATTCTAGGCCATCAAGACAGAGAAAGGAAATAAATAACCCTTTTTTTCTTTCAAGGCAGATGGGGATGGCACTGGATACAATAATCAGGATATTGTAGTTTCTAATGACAGAGAAAAAGTTCCTAGAATACTGCGTGAGGTGCTGATTATTTAGAAAAAAATTTTATAAACCACAGGGAGATTTTTTTTTCCTTAATTGAGATATGTAGAAGAGCTTAGGTATTATTTCTGACTCTCCTTTTCAATCTGAAGAAGACAAGCTCATGAATAAAGCCCAATGGCTCCAGCTGGTAAAACCACCCACTGAGTCATCACAGGCACCTGGTATGCAGACTGAGAAGAAAATAAGTGGAAGTCGCTGAGGAAGGACGTTCACTGGGGACTTAGAAACGGCTCAGGAAATTTGTATATTGAAGAGCTTAGACCTGGAAGATTAGCATTCCTGCTGTCTGGTTGGGAAGGGACTGACACTTAAAAACGGCTCACCTGCACCTCCCCATTGTAGATGTACTGTGTGTTCTGATCATTCTCCCAAATTTAGAAAACATTTATATGAATATGAGCGAGTGTGTGTGGTTGTCTGCTGATTTATATATTTAAAAGTAATTTTCCATATATTTTATTTTCCAAAGATTTGTATATATGTATCCATACCTTTTCATATTTAGTGCTTTTTTTTTTCTCACTTTACTACTACATAGTGAGTTTTTCCCTCATAGTGAGTGAGTGTCACCAGATATTATTTGACAAGGGGATTTGTAATTTCTACAACTCTTGGCTTCGAGACCCCTGATCTGCCCACTTCCTCCTGGCACTTGGTGCTCCAGCTCGTGCGCCACTCTTGTGCGTTTCCTGTGGCCTAGAATATCCCAGTTCCCACCCACTTCAGCTTCCTAGTTCTTAATCTTGATGGTACTCTTCCATTTAGATAGGCTTTGTTGAGTAGAACAATGTCTAATCTCATCAGTAATATTATCATTTACTGTGTGTTTGGTAAAAGGCCCCTGCTGAGTACTGTCATGTTTTCATATAATCTTCATGGTTACCCTGGCTGGAAGGTGGCATTCTCATTTTAGAAAAGATGAAACCAGGGCTGAAATCAAGGTATACAGCAGAGTCAGGCCTGTCTCTCTGTCCTCAGACCACCCTACTGTCTCTTTTCTTCGTGACTCCCTGGGGCATTGCTGTGGGAGGAGACGGAGGAGGCGTGACAGGGCACTGAATGAGCACCACAGCCTGTGCTAATGAGCAACAGGCCCCGTGAGACTGGAAGTACAGGCGGCCCTGGCTTAGGACGGTTCAGTTTAGGATTTTTTGACTTCGCCATAGTACAAAAGCGATATGCATTCAGCAGAACCCATACTTCAAATCATTTTTCTTGTAACCGCTTAGAATGGACTTCTTTATGAAGCCTTCCTGTCCTCCAAAAACATAATGTCGGAAACATAAGTAAACTATTGAGGTGAACCAGCCAGGCAGGCTTTCACCCTGGAGGTTTTGAGTACTTGATTTGCAGTCTACCTGGAGCATTTGTCCTGAGAGTCCAGGATTCAGTTCTGCCCGGCCCAGCTCCGTAAGATCGTAGCCACTTCCTGGCATTCCCTCTCCTGGCTTTAGTTTCTTTCACCATACTTCTCAATCTGATTGAGACTGGATCATCAAATTCAAAATGAATTTGGATCTCTTCGCCCATCAGCCACACGATCAGGAGGGTGAACAACCGATACACTTACAACCATTCTGTTTTTCACTTTCAGTACAGTGTTCAATAACTTACATGAGATATTAAACACTGTATTATAAAATAGGCCTGTGTTAGATGATATTGCCCAACTGTTAAATGATACTGCTAATGGAAGTGTTCTGAGTTTAAGGTAGGCTGGGCTAAGCCATGATGTATTAGGTGTATTCAATGCATTTTTGACTTAGTATTTTAATTTATGATGGGTTTATTGGGACATAATCCCATCATAAGTTGAGGAAGCTCTGTATTCATTATAAGACCTAGTCCTAAAATACCTTGAGGTGGTCTCTGGGAGGATGTTCAAGATCTCTGAGGGATGACTTAAAAGTCCCCTAAGATTCAGTCTTACAGTTACATGCATATGAGTAAAGTAAATGATTTTGGTGCAAAGCAGAAAATAACCTTTAACAAAACTTTTTGATCTGTGAGGATGAAACCTGCCCGTCATCAACAGTTGGTAAGTTTAGAAAAAATAGATGCAATCAAGATCAGTAAGTAGATGCAATATGGTGTGCCAAAACTTTAAAGATTTGAGAGGTTGATTATTTTGGTGACAAGGGTTAATTTAAGGATAAATGAGTTCAAGAGATGTAGAATGTTAAAATTTCTTTGCACCATTTAACTCAGTTCAACAAATACTTTCCCAGGCCAGATAGAACCATAAGGTTGATAGGAAACTCTTGGCCCTTTCTAAATGATGAAACTGTGGCCAGTTTTGTAACTATAATTTATGTTTGACTGTATACACCATGGGTCAGATTAACTTTGTAATGTCCTAGAGGAAGTTGGTTGATGGAGAACTTGTTTTCTCTGCATTTAAAAGCAGTAATGACCCATTTCTACCATGAGACTCTAATATTCTTGAGTTATCTAAATGCTTTAGTGTTCCTGTCCAATAATTTTAAACCACAAGCACTATTTTTAGATTAATTTTATTCATATTTTGCTTAAAAAATAAACTACATCAAATTGAAATCCATAACATTTTGTATTGCTGCTTTGTGTTAAGATTAAGTCATTGATGGGTGATTTGAGAACAGAACTCAGCAGTCAGAGGATTCTTGCTCTCGTAAATGAATATTTGATGACCACTTTTGTACTGTATCAAATTATTTAAATTCATTCGTTGTTATCTACTTTAGAGCAGAGTTTCTCTGAAAAGTTGATACTTGATGACTTGGAGTTATAAAACGCGGTAGACAGTAGATAGGAAGAATCGTTTGTAAGATATATTTGCTTGTGTGTGTTTCTTTTCATATCACCAGGTCAAATCACAGAAGAACTAAAGTTCTAGAGCTCTAAACCTGTTCGTTCCATGTCTCCTGGAAGAAGAGCCCCTTTAGAAATTTCTAGAAATTAATTAGGGCCACTTGGGTTGGTAGCCATAGACAAAGCATGGACAGAACAAAATAAAAATATGTATTTTTTAAGTGGCAGTAATGGAGCAGTAAGTAAACCGTCCCCCATCATGGGCCCTCCATCATAGGAGAAATGGCTTTGTAGCATTCTTCTTGAAGAGGAGGATATGTTACTCTGGACCAGCCATTGATGAAAACAACATATGGTTAGTTTTATGAGGACTTAGAGACGGATAGTGACTTTAGGCTCATTATGCAGTGGACAAGATTCTTTAAACAAATCACTGTGATTGTGACATGGCCCTTTCTCAGGAGTTAGGCAATCTGGACTGTTTATTGTCACACTAGGTAAACATGTTCCAGGTGAATGGGGAAAAGGTGCTACATGAGGGAAGTACACTTACAACTTCCTTTCATCACCATATTCATTTTAGTGGCCGAAGGAAAAAAGGAAGTCAATAAATTGAGAGAGGCAGTAGATTGCTTGTGCTAGGATATTATTTTGGACAGCTAACTTTCTGGAGAGCTGAGGGTTTTCCCTGTTAAATATCAACATTTTTCTTTTAATTGCTTTGAAGGGACTTCTTCCTGAAGTCTTCCTTTCCTCTGAACACACAGTGTTGGAAGCATAAGCAAGCTATTGAGGTGAACCCGCCAGGCAGGCTTCCACCCCGAGCTTTTGCACTTGCTTTGTGGTTTACCTGGAGCGCATGTCCTGGGAGTCCAGAGTTCAGTCCTGCCCGGCCCAGCTCTGTGAGATCGTAGCCACTTCCTGGCATTTCCTCTCACTGGCTTTTAGTTTCCTTCACCACACCTCTCAATTAGCTGATGTATTTTTTACCTAGATAATTGTTTATTATTTATATCTCCTTCCGCAAGTATAAGCTTCATGAAGGTAGGAGCTTTAAGCTGTTGTCTACTGTGATCTCAGCCCCTGAAATGGTCAGCAGCAGTAAATATTTGCTGAAGTAATGAACAGATTAATTAGAACTCCCGTTATCTTCACAACTGTTTTGGAACATAGGCTTTGTTCTCTCTGGTCGCACACGGGTCAGACGGCCTCCCGTGCACTGCTCCCCCGCTTATGGCTCTGGTGCTCAGCTCGCCGAGTTGGTAATGCCTGTTCTTGTCTGTCTCCCCAAAGGACTATCTCATCCTTGACAGTGGGAAATTGGGAGGTTCACTATTATGTCCACCATGCCTGGTGGTGCTTATTGGTACTTGTTTATTGAATGTATGAAAAACTAATTCATCAAGGGAAACAGTCACTGCCCTGGGCTTTTTCCTTCATAAAACCCTTTAAGGTAGATAGATTCATGCCCATTTTACAGATGCTTAACTGAGAGGACCAGCCATGGTATGGATCCAGGTTTGTCTGACTTTCAGGCCTGTCTTTGGATACATTGGTAGCTCCCAGCCTTTTTTTAGCACAAGGACCCTCTTTTCAGTATCAAATTTCCCAAACCTCACACAACATAGCAGATAGATGTATTTTGCTTTAATTTTTATTTATTATTTTTAAAGCTTTTAAAAAAGCAGTTTTAGGTTTACAATAAAACTGAGGGGATGGTACAGAGGTTCCCCATATATCCCTGCGCCACCATGTGTCACCTCCTCCCTTACCAACACCACTCCCCAGAGTGGCACCTTTCTTACCAATTTCTTACATAATTGACACGTCATAATCACCCAAAGTCCATAGTCCTTTGTGGGGTTCACTCCTGGTGGTGTACATTCTGTGGGTTCAGACAAATGTTTAATGACATTTATCCATTATTATAGTAGATTTATTTTTTACTTCTCTGATAGAAAAACTGTGTAATATAATTCTATTTTAAGTTTGGTAGTGCTTTTATTAATGTCTTTATTAATTAACATTATCAATTTGAAAATAACTGGTACACTATGTGGAGACCTTCTTGTCTGTGATAATTCTCGGTGCTCCCCAGCGTTTGCCAGCCCCTCACAGTAACTCTGTTCACCTGGCAGTCCTGGGCCGCCTGGCACCACCTCTGTCCCCCTCCCACCCTTCTGGGGCAACTTCATTTTTCATGCTCTCCTTCAGGGTGTGATGTTTCCTTGATTGTCAGTTTTCACTTTCGTCAGTATAGCTCGTGGCCAGCCCCTTCCCTCACTTCCAATTTGCTGCTTTGTAATAAGCCTCTGGTTTGAAAGCTGGGTAATGGTAATCGAGCCTGCTAGAACTTGTTAGCAGGAGGAAAATGGACAGGCAGGCTCTGAGTGAGCTGCAGGAACTCACACTACATGGGACTGTGACGTCACAGCTGGCTGCAGGCCCTGTGAGGCTTGGTTTGTGGGCACCTGCTGTCAGGTGTCGCCCGGACAATCCTTGCACACTAACCTGTTCCGCTGGATTCCATGGAAGGTGGGTTGTGGACTTAAGGAGGGTGGGGTAGGGTGGAAAGAGTAGAGCGGGAGAAATGAGTGGTGAGATGAAAAGGCATGATCTGGTCAAGGGTGAGTAGTCAAGGGCAAGGTCTACTTCACATCTCGTGTCCTCCAGCATTCTCCCTCTGCCTATGTGCCTCCCTCTGCCTAAGCTGCCCTGGCTCGGACACTGCAGTGCATCTTTTCATATACATGTTTTTTTTCTCTGATACCGTAAAGGGCTGAAGTTTGCAGCCAGAATTTATATATGCCTTATAAACAAGGCAAATGAGGAGTATGAATAAGATGCTACAGTGGGTTGTAGACTTTCTACTACAGGACAGTGGTAGTTTTTGTTCTTTTATTACAGAGCATAGCTGACACTGCTGTTAGCGTGGGAGCCTCTAGACTGCAGCCCACGATGTGCTAAGTCCCACCTAGTATGTCTCCAACCATTTACCATCATTTGTGTTTTTTCTTCATGTTTTGGTTGAAAAGCCATCACAGGAATATAGCCGCTGATCTATATCTCCACCCATCTAATAGTTCACCTATCTAGTTGCCCATCTCTTCATATCCTAACTTTTCCAAAACCAAAATTTAACATATTAAAATATACAAAATTTAAATATGTAATTTTATTGTATACATATCAAAAACATATGGTTTAAGGAGTCATAAAATAAGGCAGGGGATATTTAGGTAGGCTGTGACATTAGTATGTCTAATAGCTACTCAATAAATATTTCCTATTAATATTAACCATTACAGTTATTGGTTTTACTATTTAAGTAAGAACTGTGAGAGGAAAATAAGGGATAAAAATGCTTTTACACTGATGGCCTTTGAGCTTGTTGAAAGTGAGCTGCAGATGTTTTCTGAGCTCCCTGTTAGCCACTGCAAAAAGAGAAAAATGGCCAACCTTATGTTACAAAATACATGCTACTTTAGAGAAGTCATGGCCTGGTAAAATGGATACTATGTGGTAAAGTGGGAAACAGCATTAGCAAAGTCCCTATGGTAAATGTAAATAAGGAATTTTTAGGGTAAGCTTCCTGTAATGTTCCTCAGTGTTGGCCAGGGGAAAACCAAAAAACGCTTCTCAATAAGAGCAGTCTACCAAGGACTATTCTGTAGAATGTGTAGTGGAAATTTTCCCAGATCTTCCAGTCTTTTCTGTAAAACAGCTAGGACATACCTGAGGCTGGGGTGGAGGATGGGGACTGGGGAGAAAAAATGTAGGCAGGAGGTATGATCTCTAACCTACTGTCTTTATTTCTGCTTTTTGATATCTGTCTTTGCCTTTTTTGTGTCTATCATTCAGTGCTCTTGGCTCTGTATTTTCCTATGCATCTCTGTCGACACTATCATGGTGACTGAAGAAGATTTGGTCTTTCCAAAATTTCCAATTTTTGGTTGCCTTAGAATATGTTTTTTTTTAGTATGCACTTGACATTATTACTCTTTTAGAAAAGTTCACTGGGTTCCAAGATAGTAACATCCCAGAATTGTCTTGGTTTATAATTTTGCCTTTCTTATCAATCCTGAGATTTTGTGATCTCTTATATTTTCAGTTAATAGGAGATTGTTAATATCAGTTGCAGTGTGGAAATTTGTACTGGATGATGAAACCAGGTGAGAGTGTAGTCCTTACATGGGCAATACCTGAGGGGTTTGGGTCTGGCCCGAATACTAGATGTTTGCCTTTTCATGGGATGGCATAGATCTGGCATCTACATTTATTTTATTATTGGGAGTTTTCTGCACATGTTCCTGTAGTATGTCAGCTAAGATCATATTTTCCAATCCTCTTGCTCTTTCTTTTTGACCACTTATAGTATGAAAGGAGGTAAAATTAGATATGATTTGATGTTTGATTTAAAAACGAACATTTCTATGCATTCAGAAATTCAAGAGGTTGAAAAAAATAATATTGATTCTTCTCTTTAAAAATAATTTATCTCTTTGGCTGAGAAGTTTGGCTCTTTCTCCCATGGTGTTTGTTATTTTAGAAGTTTCCATTGTTCTCTTTGCATACCCCTATCATAGCACCTGTATTAACTAAAATAGGAAATTTTCCGATCTCATAGTACCACTAGATTGTAAGCTCTTTAAGACAGGGATCCTCAGTGACTGGTAGAGTAATGTCCAGCATACTGTAGACACTTACCTTTGTGGAATGAAGAGAGTCATCAGCAACATAAAAAATACCTTTCTGGTCCCAACAAGTCATTGGGTTGCACATAGTTACTGTACTGTCATCTCAAATGAACATCTCAAGCCAAATCCAGGTTCAACAAAACTTCCTGTGTTTCAGAAGTGGGGGACACTCTGAGTTCCTGAAATTGAAAATTGTAATCATTTTTGCATTTCCTTTGCCTCCTTAAGTATCTCTTGTATTTTCCCACCCATTCTTTTTATTTATTTATTTATTTTTTATTTTGGTATCATTAATATACAATTACATGAGCAACATTATGGTTACTAGACTCCCACCATTATCAAGTCCCCACCACATACCCTATTATAGTCACTGTCCATCAGCGTAGTAAGATGCTATACAATCACTACTTGTCTTCTCTGTGTTGTACTGTCTTCCCCATGCCCTCCCACCTACATTATGTGTGCTAATCGTAATGCCCCTTTTTCCCCCTTGTCCCTCCCTTCCCACCCATCCTCCCCAGTCCCTTTCCCTTTGGTAACTGTTAGTTCATTATTGGGTTCTGTGAGTCTGTTGCTGTTTTGTTCCTTCAGTTTTTTCTTTGTTCTTTTACTCCTCAGATGAGTGAAATCATTTGATACTTCTGTTTCTCCCTCTGGCTTATTTCACTAAGTATAATACCATCTAGCTCCATCCATGTTGTTGCAATGGTAGGATTTGTTTTCTTCTTATGGCTGCATAGTATTCCATTGTGTATATGTACCACATCTTCTTTATCCATTCATCTACTGATGGACACTTAGGTTTGCTTCCCATTTCTTGCCTATTGTAAATAGTGCTGCAATAAACATAGGGGTGCATATGTCTTTTTGAAACTGGGCTCCTGTATTCTTAGGGTAAATTCCTAGAAGTGGAATTCCTGGGTCCAACGGTATTTCTATTTTGAGTTTTTTGAGGAACCTCCATACTGCTTTCCACAATGGTTGAACTAATTTACATTTCCACCAGCAATGTAGGAGGGTTCCCTTTTTTTCACATCCTCGCCGACATTTGTTGTTTGTCTTTTGGATGGTGGCCATCCTAACTGGTGTGAGGTGATATCTCACTGTGGTTTTAATTTGCATTTCTCTGATGATTATCGATGTGGAGCATTTTTTCATGTGCTGTTAGCCATCTGAATTTCTTCTTTGGAGAATTGTCTCTTCATATCCTCTGCCCATTTTTTAATTGGCTTATTTGCTTTTTGTTTGTTGAGGTGCGTGAGTTCTTTATATATTTCGGATGTCAACCCTTTATCAGATATGTCATTTATGAATATATTCTCCCATACTGTAGGATGTCTTTTTGTTCTACTGATGGTGTCCTTTGCTGTACAGAAGATTTTTAGTTTGATATAGTCCCACTTGTTCATTTTTGCTTTTGTTTTCCTTGCCTGGGGAGATATGTTCCTGAAGAAGTTCCTCATGTTTATGTCCAAGAGATTTTTGCCTGTGTTTTTTTCTAAGAGTTTTATGGTTTCATGACTTACTTTCAGGTCTTTGATCCATTTTGAATTTACTTGTGTTTATGGGGTTAGACAATGATCCAGTTTCATTCTCTTACATGTACCTGTCCAGTGTTGCCAAAACCAGCTGTTGAAGAGGCTGTCATTTCCCCATTGTATATCCATGGCTTCTTTATTGTATATTAATTGACCATATCTGTTTGGGTTGATATCTGGACTCTATTCTGTTCCACTGGTCTATGGGTCTGTTCTTGTGCCAGTACCAAATTGTCTTGATTACTGTGGCTTTGTAGTAGAGCTTGAAGTTGGAAAGTGAGATCCCTCTGGCTTTATTCTTCCTTCTCTGAATTGCTTTGGCTATTTGGGGTCTTTTATAGTTCTATATGAATTTTAGAAGTATTTGTTCCCATTTGTTGAAGAATGCTGTTGGTATTTTGATAAGGATTGCATTGAATCTGTATATTGCTTTAGGCAGGATGGCCATTTGACAATATTTATTCTTCCTAGCCAAGAGCATGGGATGAATTTCCATTTGTTAGTGTCCTCTTTAATTTCTCTTAAGAGTGTCTTGTAGTTTTCAGAGTACAGGTCTTTCACTTCCTTCGTTAGGTTTATTCCTAGGTATTTTATTCTTTTTGATGCAATTGTGAATGGTATTGTTTTTCTGATTTCTCTTTCTGTTAGTTCATCGTTAGTGTATAGGAAAGCAACAGATTTCTGTGTGTTAATTTTGTATCCTGCAACGTTGCTGAATTCAGATATTAGTTCTAGTAGTTTTCGAGTGAAGTCTTTAGGGTTTTTTATGTACAATATCATGTCATCTGCAAATAGTGACAATTTGACTTCTTCTTTACCAATCTGGATGCCTTGTATTTCTTTGTTTTGTCTGATTGCCATGGCTAGGACCTCCAGTACTATGTTGAATAACAGTGGAGAGAGTGGGCATCCCTGTCTTGTTCTCGATCTTAGATGAAAATCTTTCAGCGTCTCGCCGTTAAGTATGATGTTAGCTGTGGGTTTGTCATATATAGCCTTTATGATGTTGAGGTACTTGCCCTCTATACCCATTTTGTTGAGAGTTTTAATCATGAATGGATGCTGAATTTTGTCAAATGCTTTTTCAGCATCTATGGAGATGATCATGTGGTTTTTGTTCTTCTTTTTGTTGATGTGGTGGATGATGTTGATGGATTTTCGAATGTTGAATCATCCTTGCATCCCTGGGATGAATCCCACTTGATCATGGTGTATGATTTTCTTGATGCATCTTTGAATTCGGTTTTCTAATATTTTGTTGAGTAGAGTATTTTTACATCTATGTTCATCAGGGATATTGGTCTGTAGTTTTCTTTTTTGGTGAGGTTTTTGCCTGGTTTTGGTATTAGAGTGATGCTGGCTTCATAGAATGAGTTTGGAAGTATTCCCTCCTCTTCTATTTTTTGGAAAACTTTAAAGAGAATGGGTATTATGTCTTCTCTAAATGTCTGATAAAATTCAGCAGTGAATCCATCTGGCCTGGGAATTTTGTTTTTGGGTAGTTTTTTGATTTCCAAATCAATTTTGTTACTGGTGATTGGTCTGTTTAGATATTCTGTTTCTTCCTTGGTCAGTCTTGGAAGGTTGTATTTTTCTAGAAAGTTGTCCATTTCTTCTAGGTTATTCAGTTTGTTAACATATAGATTTTCATAGTATTCTCTAATAATTCTTTGTATTTCTGTGGTGTCCGTCGTTATTTTTCCTTTCTCATTTCTGATTCTGTTTATGTGTGTAGATTCTCTTTTTCTCTTGATAAGTCTGGCTAGGGGTTTATCTGTGTTGTTTATTTTCTCAAAGAACCAGCTCTTGGTTTCATTTTTTTTTCTATTTTGTTCCTCTCAGTTTTATTTATTTCTCTTTGATCTTTATTGTGTCCCTCCTGCTGACTTTTGGGCTCATTTATTCTTCTTTTTCCAGTTTCAATAATTGTGACTTTAGACTATTCATTTGGGATTGTTCTTCCTTCTTTAAATAGGCATGGATTGCTATGTACTTTCCTCTTAGACCTGCCTTCTCTGCGTCCCACAGAAGTTGGGGCATTGTGCTGTTTTCATTTGTTTCCATATATATTGCTTGATCTCTGTTTTAATTTGGTCATTGATACATTGATTATTTAGGAGCATGTTGTTAAGTCTGCATGTGTTTGTGAGCCTTTTTGTTTCCTTTGTACAATTTATTTCTAGTTTTATACCTTTGTTATCTGAGAAGTTCGTTGGTAGAATTTCAATCTTTTTGAAATTTACTGAGTCTCTTTTTGTGGCCTCGTATGTTGTCTATTCTTGAAAATGTTCCATGCTCACTTGAGAAGAATGTGTATCCTTCTGCTTTTGGGTGCAGAGGTCTGTAGATGTCTGTTAGGTCCATCTGTTCTAGTGTGTTGTTCAGTGCCTCTGTGTCCTTACTTATTTTCTCTCTGGTTGATCTGTCCTTTGGAGTGAGTGGTGTGTTGAAGTCTAAAATAAATGCACTGCATTCTATTTCCTTCTTTAATTGTGTTAGTATATGTTTCACATATGTCGGTGCTCCTGTGTTGGGTGCATAGATATTTATAATGTTTATATCCTCTTGTTGGACTGACCCCTTTATCATTATGTAATGTCCTTCTTTATCTCTTGCTACTTTCTTTGTTTTGAAGTCTTTTTTGTCTGATCTAAGTACTGCAACAACTGCTTTTTTCTCCCTATTGTTTGCATGAAATATCTTTCTTCACTTTTAGTCTACGTATATCTTTGGGTTTGAGGTGAGTCTCTTGTAAGCAACATATAGATGGGTCTTGCTTTTTTTATACATTCTGTTACTCTGTGTCTTTTGATTAGTGCCTCAGTCCATGTAAATTTCGGTTGATTATCGATAGATATGTACTTTTTGCCATTGCAGGCTTTGGATTCATAGTTACCAAAGGTTCAAGGGTAGCTTCTTTACTATCTAACCGTCTAACTTTAACTCACTTATTACGCTATTATAAACACAGTCTGATGATTCTTTATTTCTCTCCCTTCTTATTGTTACTCCTCCACTCTTTATTTGTTAGGTGTTTTATTCTCTACTCTTTTGCATTTCTCTTGACTGCTTTTGTTGATAGCTGATTTATTTTTTGCCCTTAGTTAGTATTTGGTTGGTCTGCTTTCTTTGCTGTGATTTTATTTTCTCTGGTGACATCTATTTAGCCTTAGGAGTACATCCATCTAGAGCAGTCCCTTTAAAATTCCCTGTAGAAGTGGTTTGTGGGAGGCATATTCCCTCAACTTTTGCTTATCTGGAAATTGTTTAATCTCTCCTTCAAATTTAAATGATAATTTTGCTGGATACAGTGTTCTTGGTTCAAGGCCCTTCTGTTTCATTGCATTAAATATATCATGCCATTATCTTCTGGCCTGTAAGGTTTCTTTTGAAAAGTCTGATGATAGCCTGATGGGTTTTCCTTTGTAGGTGATCTTTTTTCTCTCTCTGGCTGCCTTTAATACCCTGTCCTTGTCTTTGATCTTTGCCATTTTAATTATTATATTAATTAAATATTATATAATATATAATATTTAATTAATACAGATTAATTAGCAATATGGATTAGATATGATTTGATGTCTGATTTAAAAATGAACATTTCCATGCTTTCAGAAATTCAAGAGGTTTAAAAAAATAATATTGATTCTTCTCTTTGTGTTGGTGTTGTCTTCCTTGGGTCCCTTGTGTTGGGAGATCTGTGGGCTTCCATGGTCTGAGAGACTATTTCCTTCCCCAGATTGGGGAAGTTTTCAGCAATTATTTCTTCAAAGACACTTTCTATCCCTTTTTCTCTCTCTTCTTCTTCTGGTACCCCTATTATGTGAATATTGTTCCATTTGGATTGGTCACACAGTTCTGTTAATATTCTTTCATTCCTAGAGATCCTTTTATCTCTCTCTGCCTCAGCTTCTCTGTATTCCTGTTCTCTGATTTCTATTCCATTAACTGTCTCTTGCACCTCATCCAGTCTGCTCTTAAGTCCTTCCACTGATTGTTTCATTTCTGTTATCTCCCTCCGGACTTCATCCCTTAGCTCTTGCATATTTCTCTGCAGGTTCATCAGCATGCTTATGACTTTTATTTTGAATTATTTTTCAGGAAGATTGAGGATTTCTGTCTCACCAGTCCCTCTCCCTGGTGTTTGAGGGATTTTGGACTGACAAGGTTCTTCTACCTTTTCGTGGCGATGGAAGTGATTGCTGGCAAGTGGTGCCTGTGTCAGCTGGGAGAAGAAAGTCCCTTCCTGCTTGCTGGTCACCTTGCCCTTCTCCACTCTCTGTGCCAGTTACCTGCACACAGGGAGCACTCTCTGGGTTAATTCCCTGAACTGCTGTTTGCAGGGCAGCCCTCAGGATGGCCTAGGGTACTGCCGGGGGTTGGAAGGCATGGTTTGTGTTCTCCTGCGAGAATGGTGCCCCTTTGTGCCTTCTGGACGTTGTGCCGGCTTCCTTTGTCTGTGCTGGGCAGCTGCATGCCAGCGGCAGCCTCTGGGTCTGTCCTGGTTAGCTGCACACTGGGAGAAGACTATGTGGTTGCTGTGGGCAGGGCTGCTCCCTGGCTGGTCCGCAGCAATGGCGGGTCAGCCGGTTTGCTTGTAGTGCCGGTGGGGGGCGGGAATGAATGGCTGGCTGCTTATCACTGTGAGGGGCTTTAGAACTGCGTTGCTACCCAGGGGGTTAGGGCGCCTGAGGGCTGAGTGTCCCGGACAATTTTGTCCACTTGTTAAACCCTTGTCCCTTTAAGACTTTTAAAGCACTGGCTTTTCTTTTGTCCCAGTGGAGCCAGCTGTGGGGACCTGCTCACAATCTCCATCTTGGATTTTACTTTTCTGTTTCTTTAATATCCAGTACACCATGCAATGTGTGTCTGTGCGCCTTGTGCAGATTACTAGGGCTGGTTATTTAGCAGTCCTGTGCTTCCACTCCCTCCCAACTCTGAAGGAAGGGGTGTTAGGTAATAGTAAGGCTCTGAAATTAGGGAAATAATACTGTTCTCAAAGCTAAACTTTAAAAGTTACGCTATGCAAAGTCATCCTAGAGAAACAGCTGCCAGGTCCAAAACTGTAGTAATAAAATAGAAAATATTAAATCTACAGGCAAGAAGGTCAATCAGATTGGGCCTGGTCAGACGTGAATGTGGAGAAGAGTGGATATATAAAACCAGATTGCAGATGTAGATGTAGCCTGGCTTTTGTACTGTATCTTCTGGTCTCTCTTTTAGGAATATTTGGATTTGCCGTATTTTCAAAATATATATGGTTTTGGCAGGAGATTTCTGCTGCCCTACTCACGCCGCCATCTTGTGCGCCTCCTTCCCCATCCATTCTTATTGCCTCTACTTTAGCTTACGCTTTTGGTCGCCTAACATCTGTGGCTTGCAAGCTAGCCTTGCTGACGTGTGTCCCCCTTGTGCTCTCAGCTGCCCTGCTGCAGCCAGACTGGCTGCCTCCCACAACCCTCCAGTAGGCTGCCCTTGTAGATGGCCAAAGTGGAGTTTCCCAGGGACTTTGCAGTGCAGCGTATTCCAGTGGACATCCTTGGTCCCTGATGATCACCCTTAGTGCTGTAGGCACAGGAACAGATTGATGATCTGTAACAAGAGTTCATGTCTCCATTGTGTTAACCTCGTTCAGGAAGTGGATATATAAAACCAGATTGCCAGTTTACAGGCTTAAAATGAGAATAGATCTTTTTCTATTTGCATTTCATTGCCTGGGATTCTAGTGTGGGAACAACTGGTACACATTCTCTTCCTGTAGCCGGGCCTGCGTGGGAAACCAAATCTTAATCAGATGCTTAGTTGGGCAGTATGGAGTAAAAACAAGGAGAAGTTCATTGTCAAATAGCATCAGGCGTCCAGTTCACGGTCTGGAGGCTTGCCAGTAGGACTACCCAAAGAGAGCAGGCTTCAGCTGCCTGCACGCTGCCCTGCAGCAGGCCGACTTTGCCAGTAGGTCCCAAACCCTCCAAGGGGTAAGGATGTTGCCTGCAGCTCTCTTTCTGTCTGTTGCTCAGAGTGGCAAGACCATTGTCACTCTGTTTAAAATCTCTACTCTTCTCCACATTCATGTCTGACCAGGCCCAATCTGATTACCTTCTTGCCTGTAGATTTAATATTTTCTATTTTATTACTACAGTTTTGGACCTGGCAGCTGTTTGTCTAGGATGACTTTGAATAGCATAAGTTTTAAAGTTTAGCTTTGAGAACAGTATTATTTCCCTAATTTCAGAGCCTTACTATTACCTAACACCCCTTCCTTCACCCCACAGCTCTTTTCTTCAAAAACCTTTTAAGCTCCCTGACTCTTGTTGGTGGAAGTCTAAATTTCTCTGTCTAACCTTCAAGGTCCTCTGTCAGCCTCTCAGAGCTATCTAGCCTTATTTTCGGCTCTCCTCCCTGTTGAATAAGTGGCCCAGAGCAGAAGCCCCAGCACAAGTCATTCTGTGTCTCTCCTGGAGTTTCCTGAGCTCTAAAACGTTGTCTTGTCTATCTCAGGATTGTTGTCAGAGCCAAATAAAGTGATATGTGTTCATTTTTTTTTCATCAGTGCAGGATTCTGCATGGGTGAGTGACGTCTTTTTTTAAAGCTATTGTATGTTGAGTACAGGACTTTATATACACTATTTCTCTTAGTTTTCTTCAAAGTAGGTACTGTTATTATGCCCATTTCCGCAGATGAGGAAAGTAAAGCTCAGAGAAGTTAGTTTTTGTGCCCAAAGTCTCAAGACTGATAGGGGCTGCTTGGGCTGTGCAGCTCCTTTAATCTGCTCTGAACTTCCAGTGCCCTCTGCTTCATCAGGCTCTCTCTTGACTCACCCCAAACTAGCTGCACTCATCCTGCCCCTCTGCCTCTCCGTCCCAGCCAAGACCTACCCACCTTTCCAAGCCCCTCTCAGACTGCACCCTCTCTCTCCTTCCCGCTCCTCTGCAGCCTTCGTCACTCACCCCCAGCCCTGAGCTGTGTGTATTTGAGGACATACACCAGCCAGACCAATCTGGGATCACATCCAGGCTCTGCTGTGCTGCTTTGTGCAGGTCAGTTAACCTCTCTGGGATGCTTGAAAATGGGCATAATAATGACAGCTGCCTCATGGGGTTTTTGGATGATTCTATAAAATAGTGTGTGTGTGAAAGTTCTTTATAAATGACTAGATGTTCCTGTCTTCCTTGGGAGATCAGTGACTTTCAAACTTATTTTTATGTGATCCACAGTAAGGAAATTATTTTAACATGACTTAGTACTGGTGAACACACACATTTGAATAAAAAGTTCCAGAAGAACTTTGAATTTTGATGCGTGTGTGTGTGTTAAAAACGATGCCAATTTTGACCCATTTAATTGATTTTGATTATCCACTGTGGAAGGCTACTCAGTTTGGAAAAAATCACCTGGCCTACAGGATAGGCATGCCTTTGATAGCAGAGAAGAGTTCATCCTTCTGCATCCTCACAGGCTTAAGGAAGAAGCTCAGTCAGTTCTGGGTGATGGATTTTTGTCTGGAGGTGGGTGGTGGACAGGTGGAGGAGACTTAAGCCAATCATACAATCATTTACTGAGTACCCCTTTGCAAGAACTGGTCAGTAAGATCCTGGGGACAGCTTTGTTTCTGGTCTGCTCAGGAGCCTGCATGCTCTTGAAGACATCACGCTGGCGTCCTGCACTTGGCCGCATAGGCTGGAGCACAGCTGTTCCTGTGACAATTGACTTCAGTGCTTGGTTCTTCCTCTCTAGGCCAAGGCACGTTTGTGGGCCTGGGGGGATGTGCTGTGTTGGATTTTGAATCTCCTGCCCTGCGTGCTCTGCCTCTGCTCAGGGCCACGTACCCACCTGTCCCACAGGCCGGCGTCTCTGTTTGTGTCATGTTTTTCCTGCTGGGCTGGCGGTGACAGCTTCCTGCCGCCGTGTGGTAGACCTCAGCTGTGTCTACGCTGCGGGCATGCCTCCCCAGCATCCAGGCTTCCAGCGGAGAAGCCTCTTACAGCTGACATCCCCGGGTGGGAGTAAACAAGCCAGCTGCTCGTGGCGCCTTAGCAGCAGTTTGTCACGCACTTCACTCGGCCCTGGCCCTCGGCTTCTCCTCTGTGTGCCAGCTTGCTTTCCCGTGGCTGCTGCAGCTGGGCTCTGGCCTGACGTTGGAGTCACTTGTTCTGGCTCTAGGCTTTAGCATTATTCTCCAGGTTGTAGGCATACACCCCTACTACCATTTTTTCTGATGGAAAGGTCTTCATTCATAGATGGTTTTTTTTTTTCCCTAGGAGACTTGTTTGGGCTGATGCTTTTCCTCGCAAGGTCTTCACATGCCAAGTCGAAGACTGATTTCCAGCCACTTTCAGAAAAGTGCCGGGGTGTTAGCTTGTTCTCAGCACGATCAGCACACATAGCTCCTGTTCTGCTTCAGTCATAGTAAATGTCAGCTGCTCCTTCTGACCCCGGAAGTAGCTTGAGACCATCAGCGCAGATCATAATCCCAGGAGCCAGAGAACAGGCCGCTGTTTCGCACCATTTCCCTGAGACAGACCTAGCGGACAGCTGTTGCCCCACCTCTCGTTTCCCATCCAAACGTATCCAAGATGTGCTCTGCCTATTTCCTTCTCTTATCACTCAAGCCAAAGGACTTTCCCTTGTGTTTCCTTTGGGCTTCTAACTTGCTCACTTGGCTTTTTACCCAAGTTCGTATTAAATCGCTTCATGATTTCATGCCTGGACAGCCTTTGGCAGGACCTGGCTCACAGAGGAGTGTTGGTTTTTTTTTGTGGCAGAACCTCATCACTGCTGCAGCATCTGGTCGTGCCATCGGGCATGCAGGTGAGGCATGCGCCCGGGGCCAGGGGGAGAGGAGGGGACCCTGGCGCCCAGGCCGACTGTCAGCGGTTGCCCTGTCCTCAGCAGAGATTTTGCTTGTGTGACTTTCTAACACCCCCTGGGGCCCTCAGCAGCCTGGGGGAGAGCTGCAGCAAAGCAGGCAACTTCAGTCCCTGCAGGGAGTGTGTGACTTCTCTCCTTGAAAGCAGACTGAATTTAATAGAGAGCAGTGGAACAAGGCATATGAATGATGTCACCCCAACAGTATCTTTAATCGTTGTTCTTTTCAGCCACTCTGTCTCAAGGGGATTAAGTGAATTTAGGAAATCCATATATGGGGGAAAATTTCTCAACCAGTAAAAGTGGGACCCACTGCATGTATCCTCCTCAATCCTTTAAGACCCCCCAAATGCAATGAAAAGTTGCTCAAAAGTTCTCATGCAAAACCAAGAGCAGAAGCCCTAATCCACATGGAGATTATATTAGCAAATGATCAGGTAAATATGTTTCTAAAATCCTGTTAAAATGCTCAATAATTATATGAAACATGCAAGTGTGTAAGTATTTTAAATTTTAATTGGCATGTGACAACTGGGTGTTCCTGTGAGTTTAATGAAAAAAATTTCCCTGCACAAGGGGGAAAAAAATCCTGTGTGTCAAAAGGAAAAATGCCCTTTATCTGCTCATGCGAACAGTGTGCTTGTTCCTAGCTGTCACAAAGGACATGATGAGCCATATTGTGCAGGGCCCAAGGTTCATGAGAAGCAGGTTTGTAAGTGGCAGGTAGTGGGAAAGTGATTTATGTTCCATGAAAATCCATTCAGCGGTCTTAGCGCTCTCAGGGCGTCTGATGCTTAAGGGAGCCATTGTCTTAACACTGGGGGACAAAAGCCTTCAGTTACTGAAGGGTGCTGATTTGGGATAGTGATATCCTGTCTTCCTTTCCAATAAGGGCAGGCGCATGATTGTCTAAGATTTTTGAAAGAAAAAGCTTTTGTTCTTTCTCATTTAGTTACAGTGGAAATTAAAGGAGAACCTTAGAAATTAGGAACACAGTCAATTTTAGTGTCAGAACCCAAACGAACAGTGGGAGTTAAATCAGATGCTTCATTACAAAATGTGTGATTGTTATTTACTTATTTAAATTTTGAAAAAAGAAATGAATGGCTATTGAGGTTAGGTGTGGGAAGGAATAATTCCTAATGGGATAAAAGGGCTGAGATTAACTTAGATCACCCATGTTTTGGTTCTACTTTTATTTCATTCTGTTTGCTTTTTTCATTAATCTAGATTACTGGCCAGAATTGCATTTCTCAATATGTAGGATGGTGATCAAGAAGCATTTTTGTTTGTATTCCATAGTAGATAGACCATTATTATTTTTATTTGTGATTCTTGGAAAATAATGGAATTTTACATAGGAAGAGATACTCATTTTTCAGAGATTTTGTTTTGGGAAGAAGTTTAATATATTCTACAATAACTTGATAGAAATTAAAGAGTTCGCTTTACCCAGAAGCTCGTAAACTGTGTATATCATTTAATTGTCAAATGCTTCATATTGGCTTTTTTGGAACTTGAATTGGGAGCCTGGAAGGAACGCAGTGATAGCAGGAGAAAAAGGTAGGGGAAACTGTTGCCCATTTCTTCAATATAGTATGATATACAGTATGATGACTATATGGAATGATAGCATCAATATAGTACAAAAACTGTCTTCCATGTAATTTTGTCTTGAACAATTTTGAATAATAAAAAGTGCTTCTGGGTCCTAGGCCTTGGGAAGCTTAGAGTCCAACAGGTTTTCTCAACCTTGATACCACTGCGATCTGGGGCCAGCTCATTCGTTGTGGGGTGGGGAGCCTGTCCTGTGCCCTGTAACAGTTTCTCAGCAGCATCCCTGGCCTCTACGCATTAGGCCCCAGTAGGACTCCCCCTCCGCACCCCTTCCCCCTGTGTAACAACCACAGATGTCTCTGGATTGTTGTCAAGTGTCCCTTGGGGGAGAAGCAGACCCACCCCATGTGTCAGGAGCACTGGTCTGACTGTGCGCCTTGTTGTGGGAGCTCAGTGGCATTCTGTGCCATTACAGGTGTTCAGTTTGTTTATGTTTATTTCTAGTTTTGGAAAAGCCATTTGGAAATGCCCTGGAGTGATTTTTATTCTAGTCTCATAATTCTTGAAGATCAGAGAATAGTTAGCAGTGAAGAGGCAAGTGTGTATGCGTAGAGGTGTTTTTACCATCATCATCACAACCACAGTTTTACAAAGACAGTGGAGCTCTGGAACCTGTGAGCTGGGGGAAGCTGGAGGAAGCGGCAGAGATCTCCGTGGCCGAGCAGGGGGAGGGTGGTTTTCCATGAGCTCCTGCTAACCCCCTCAGGGACAGAATCTATTGAGATGGTGAAAGGTTTAGGGGTTAGTAAAATTGTTGCCATCTTCAACATAGAGGCTATAGAAGATTTTTGAACATCAGTTGAAATGATGCCTGAACCAAATTGGATTTGCTTTGCCCCTTTTCTCCCCCATGTGCCTTCTCCATTTTTCTTCTCTTTCCTTCCTCTCACCTCTGCTTGTTCTGGAGCAGCAGTTTTGGCAACCCGGTTGCCCATTTATACAATGACTTTGAGGAATTAGAGAAAAAGATGCCCTTGTCTTCAGATACATTGCAGTTTTCTACCAAAAACTACCATAATAACCTTACAATTTCTGCAGTGACCCAGGGCAGCTGGCGCCCCAGGAATTGTGCAGTGCACAGCCTGTGCAGCAGCTCCATTCATTCCCATGACATCAGCTGTCACCAGAATGCTTCTGATTTATGTTTTTGACCCTAGACCAGACCTTTCCCTGGAGCATCACACCTACGTGTCCAACTGCCTTTTGGACATTTCCTCTTGGGAAACCTTCAAGCACCCCCAGGGTAACATATGTAAAATTGATTGCTGTTGTTTTCTCCAGAGCTGCTTTTCCTTAACATTAGGGGTTTTCTTAGATGCTGCTTTTTTCTCACTCTAAAACCATCATAAGCCTTTTGAGTCCTCCCCACTCTCCTTTTTTTATGCCCTCTTTTCATCCTGTACTTTGACACGCCCCTTGGGCAGGGCCCAGCCCTACCTGTCTTTGTGCCCCTGGCAGTCTCAATAGTGCCTGGCACATAGTAGCTGCTTAATATTTACTGAATGAAAGGTACACAAGTGTGGACACTTCTTTGGATCATGTTCCTCAAGAGTATTTTCTTATGCATTTTTAAATTTTATCATGTATTTTCTTCCTCTCTTTGCTCATGCTCTTTCCACTGCCAAGAATATCTACCCCTACACTCAGCTCATCCTTTATAAGCCACTTACTCTATTCTTAAAAATTGTCCTTATTGTGAACCCTTGGTAATTCCTTTCCTCAATTGCCTTTTAATAGAACAAATTGCTTTTTTCATTATTCAGTAGCATTTATTCAATTAATATTGAGTATCTGAGTTTGCCAGGAGTTGTGCCAGGCTCTAGAGGTATGAAGATGACAAAGGCCAAATCCTTGCCCTCGCGGGACTCACGGTCTGTAGGGAGAGCATTTTGTCCATGCCTTGCTTCGTGCTGGGTCACTGGATGGCTGTCTTCCATGCAGGGGTCAGGGACCCGGGCCCCTTCCATGTGGCTCTGACTCCATTGTGCTCCATGTTATGTGGAAGGGAGAAGGCATGCTTGCTTCAGAAAGCCTGACCTCAGAAGTGACACCTAATGCTTCTCTTTCTGTTGGCAAAGACACGTTACAAGGCCATCCAGATGCGAGGGCAGCTGGGAAGTGGTCTCACCCTGGGTGCCCAGGAAGAAGTGGGGTGTGGTAGACCACTAGCCAGTCTGGCCACATACCTTATTTTACCGGCTGCAGTTTGTGTTTTCATTAGCTTCCTACATACTTGTTAGTTCTTTCTCTCTATTTAGAACACTTTCACACAAAATATTTGTGAAACTCGGTCCCTCGCTTCATTTGAACCTCAATCTCATCTGAAAGTCTTCCAAGTGTAAGGCCACTCAGTCCAGAAGAGACCCCCTCCCCCTTATTACACAGCTTGTTTTTTCCTGTTAGAGCCCCTGTCACTTACATTATATTGAATATATAGTTTTAGTTTATTGTCTCCCTTATCTCGCCTTCCCATCCCACCCCCCACTAAAATATAAGTGCTCAGAGGTTACAAGGTCCGCAAATCCTAGAATAGTGCCTGACACTTCAAGGATTATGAATTCCTTAAAGGCAAGGATTTGTCATTCATGTTTCAGCAAATATTTGGTGAACAATGTCTTGTGCTAGGCAGGCCTCGGGGACACGTGCTGAACAAAAAGGCCCCTACCCTCCTGGAGCATACATACAGTCTATTCAATATCTCTTTCAACTTTATTTCTCTTATGCTAAGAATTTGGAAGCATTTAAATGTATGTTTGTGGAGTGAAAAATCATTAACAGCATACTCAGGAAATCTCCCTGTAGTAAATATGTTATTCAGTTTTAGGAAACCATGATAATCTAAGTGAAATACTTTGCAGATCATGCTTGCTGCATTAAGCTTTGAAAAAGTCTGCCTCTAAGTCACTCCCTTCATTGCTAATAATACCACCAGTGGTGGGGGGGACACTTGAATAAAGAGGCATTTGTCACCAAATGGTTAGTTAGCAGCATGTCTTGTTATCTGGGTTGGAACACAGTCATTAAGTGACATTTGGACTAAATCTGATTAGAATTTAGAATCTACTTGGGGACAAAAGGAAATATGTTTCTGTTTAGAAAAGTTGCTTTTTCCACCTTAAGATGTTTTGGATTAGAACAAGATTAAAATTATTTTTAAAGGAATGCTTGTCTTTGAAAGGATTGGTTGTATGTTGGTGGAAATTCTTCAGGGCAGCGACATCCCAGAAGGGGAAAACAAAAACAGCTCGTTCTACATTGAGGAGAAAATAACTAGGCTGCTTGCTGATTTTTTTGTAGGCCGTAACAGTTGGTTGACTCAAATTTCTACTTTCTACCAATTGTGAAAATTCAGCCTTAATTTGAAGAGCACCTAAATGTTCAGGTTCTGTCTGAAGATACAGAGGCTTAAGATGTAGCTATGGCTTGTCTGTAGTTACAGTTTTTACAAATGCAAAAATTTTTGGAGCCGACTTACCGTGTTTTGAAGTATTTCCAATTTGTGGTTTTTAGACTAATTCAAGCAATATTAATATCTAATGATAATAAAAAAACATTAAAACAGTACTCGAGAAAATAGTGTATATGTAATAATTTAGCCTCTATAAATGCCTCTCTTGTGAACTCCTCACTTATTTATTATCCTATTTTTACTCATATTTATAAATTCACCTGACTTTGTGTATAAGGGCAGGGATAAATAAGGATAGATTTAAAAATTTCCCCCTTATTGTAATATCACCCCATTAGACTGTTAATCCCAGCAACATTCATTATACCTGGTTGAGTTTTGCTATTTGTATTATATTTAAAGTTACTTTTTGTGGTTTCCAAATTTGAGAGATATGTAAGGGATATCCTGACCTGTTAGAAATTTTACCAGAATGGGAATGCCTTTTTGCTGCAGAGAACACGGGAACGTTGTCTTACTGTCTTTCCTGATACTGCTGGAATTCTTGAAAGGCTTGTTTCCAACTGTGTGCCACTGTATTCTATTCAGGGAAGGAAACATGTGAGCCAGAAGGGTGTGAGTGTGGGGAGAGGAGGCGTGTGTTAGAATTCTGCCCTGTGACTTCTATAGGGCGTCATTTCTCATTGCTGATTCTGTGTCATCCTTATTAAAGTGGGGACGTGTACAGGACCTGCTCCTAGGGTGCTGGGAGATTAAATGGGAGCAGGAGTGAGGCCCAGCCCAGGTTAGCAGGGAGTCTTGTCCCACCTTATGCCCTGCTGCTCAGGAAAAGGAATGTAAGTTTCCAGTGTGTTGTCTAAATGACAATCTGAAAAACCGAGCTGTCTCTAAGTTAGACTGTCCTGTTGGCAGTCAGATCAGCTTGCCTGCACAGCTTTCCAGCGACTCCACTCTGCTCCGAGGCTGGTGAGGGTGAATAGGGGATCATAAACACGGAAGGCTAAAGTAGAAGCTGGATAAAGCCGAAACTAAATTTCAGAATTCAGAAACTGTATCCAGAAGTGCTCAGATGATAGAAAAGCAAAAAACCAAAAACCCTTAAAGGCACTTTGAGATATTCTCTATATGCTGTTCGAGAGCCTCTCAAGGTGATCTGCTGGAGCAAATCTCCAAGTTGCATCATTAAATCCCTGTGGGGCCTGTGGGTGTTAGCTAGCAGTGCACGGTGTTTACCCTCACTCCTGTGCAACTTCTAAACACTTCCACTTAATAATCTCAGCTCCACGTGTAGTCTGGACTGACTTTGCCAGGCAGGAGGTTGAGATTCAGGGGCAATGTAAAATATGGGTTTTAATTGCTAATTTCATTAAAAATTACTTTTTCAGACTTTTTTTTTTTGAGCTTTTTAGTTTTCTGGTTTTCCAGTAAAATTTGAAATGCATTTGATTTTTCTATAGCTTTTTTAAGATTATAGTATCTACAAGCATGAAAATTTAGAGAAAATTATTTTTTTGTTTAGATTTATAGTGCTCTGTTCTGAGACAAACATATCTTTTGTTTTTGTTAGCCTTCTTTCAAACTGCTCCATTTTAAAGCTGGTATTTGAATGATCAGTAAAATAGCCCCAACACCAAAGAGGATTGATTCTAAGGGGGTTCCTACATCCTATTCAAGGACGTAGCCAGCTGAAAAGGTTTCAAAAATAAAACCTTATTTCTTCAGCCATAGCCAATGATTGATATATTATATTGATATATAACTGTGATTAGGACTGCTGGGAAGGGAGATGGTTCCTTTCAACATTTATTTAATTTAATCTGATATTTTGAAGTGTCATGCAAACTTCACATCTATATACTTACATGATTTTTTACAAATAAAATCATTCTTTTTAATGAAGGATAAATACATTTAAGTAGAAAAATTTTAGTTTTCGCCATGTATCGCTGTTCACACTTCTTCAGCTGTTCTTATTAAGTCATCAGAGGACCAGCCTAGAAGGGAAGTGTAGGTCCTGATTGCCTGCTAAGGAAGATTCTGTCCTTATCTGCAGTGATCCACAATTTATGAAGAAATATCCCCAAAGAAGTATGGCTCTTCCTTCCAAATTAGTTAGTTATCATATCCGCAGAGGCTGCATAGCAATGAGAAAATATACTCTGCAGGCTTCTTTTCCTCCCAGATGAAAGCACATGTTCTAACTCCTCCAGGCTCTCCTCCCCACTCCCCCAACCTTTTAATTGTAAGCTTAGATGGAAAAGTGAAACAGTAAGATAAAAATCCATCTGCTTCAATAACTAAAAATAATACACAGTGGTGAATGCCGTGGGACCGATAGATACACAGTGTCAGGGAAGCTGAGTCCTGGTGCCATGGGCACAGGAGGCCTTACCGGAGAAGGCGTTTCTAGGAGCTGGCACGTCCCCTGCCTCTAGGTGCTGACCACTGTGTTAGGAGCTGGATTTCCCAAAACCATGAAGCCCAGGCCCTGGAGATATACCACTGGTTCCCTCCACACCCTTGCCCCCCAAGTTTCTGGTCAAAAAAGTTTAGGAAATGATGTAAAATATCTTCTTCACTGTTTACATTTCAATTAAAGACACTAAGAAGTTCACCCAGAAAGAAAGCTATGTTATCTTGACATTCCTAAGCTTGTTGAGAGATTGCGGCACAGACCTAGCCCGACACACATGTGCGCTCTCGACTCTCCCCTGTAACGGTGCTGGGGATGGGTGGGCGATCCGTGGGTATTCTGAGAGGCTCTGGATTTAAATTGTACAGGAAGTAAGGAGATGCTGGTCAAATTTAATAGTATGAGGGGTACCACTACTCTGTAAGAGGGAAGTAGGCAATAGTGTGCTCATCGTAGACTTCCTTTTTTGGATGATTTTGTTAGAATCTCTTTTGTTTTAATTTGAACTAGAATAACAACCATCTGAACAATAAGGAAAACAGATTTTAAAGGTGGACAGAATTTTCATCAACACATTTCTTTCTGCCTTGTCCGTGGGTGTAAAGAAACTGAAACCTCAAACTCAACCATAGTTTTAAAAATAAACTTTATTTTTTTGAAGAGTTTTAGATTTACAAAAATATTGTAAAAATAGCATAGAGTTTCTTTTTACCCCTCACCAAGTTTCCCATTATTAACACCTTATGTGTTAATCTTGTACATTTGTTGCAGTTAATGAGTTGACATTGATACATTATTAGTAACTAAAGTCCATTCTTTATTCAGCTTTCCCTAGACTTTTGCCTCATGTCCTTTTCTGTTCCAGCGTCTCCTCCAGGACACCACATTCTGTTTAGTCATGATTTTGTAGGCTGCTCTTGTCTGTCTTTCTCTGATTTTTTTTTGATGACCTTGACAGCTTTAAAGAGAACGTTTAAGTTTATTGTGGAATGCTTGTCAGTTCAGCTTTGTCTGACAGTCTCCTCGTGATTAGACTGGGGTTACCAGTTTGGGGGGTAAAATGATAGGGTGAAGTGCCATTTCGTCATATCAAGGGTACCTACTATTACCGAGTGACTTACCGCTGGTGATGTTGGGCTTGATCATTGGCTGGGAGAGGGTTGGCTGGGTTTCTCCACTGTGAAGTTATCCCCCAGCTCTTTGCACACTGTTTACTCTTTGGAAGGAAGTCGGTGTACACAGCCCATACTTAGGGAATGTGGAGTCATGCCCCTCCTCCCCCTGAGGGCAGGGTATTATCTGCATTATTTGGAATTTTCAAACATATTTCTAAGTGTGCAACTTTAAAAATGACTTCGATGGTAAAACAATTACTGTTGTATTCAATATGGTTACCTACAAACTTGTTTTGTGAACACTTTATTCTAAGAGAGAAAGATAGATTAGTTTCCCAAATTGAAGCCACCAGCCTTGATCAGAAACTAGGATCTGTATCACTGCCAGTGTTTGTTCTTAGCGTGCCAGACGTTCCTGGTGCTGCCCTCTTCGTTCTGTGTCAAGATTTAATCCTGTGTGTGCATTTTCTTCTGCTTCAGTTCTGTTAGTGTCATTTTTGAAGACCACACACCTGTTTGTCTTGTATATGTTACTGTCAAGTGTTTACCCTGTTTAGAGAGCTATGATGATAGAACTAATTTAGTATCTTTATGTATTTTGAAGGGCATTACATCAGAGACATCCTTTCATGTCTATTTATTGGCTTTAACTTTAAGTCACTCCCCAGTGAGAGTACGTAATTAGAGATTTTCTATATGTCAACTTTCAGATTAAATAAAATTACTTTAACATTTTTGCACATTATAATACAATGTGGTTGAAGGGACTGTTTTACAACTTGGTTCTTTCAAAATATTGATAATCTTTAACACATTTATTGTTTAAAAATAGCCATTTCACTTTTTGATAAGTATGAACTTGGTGAGAATTGGATATTTCTTCCCAATACAGAAGCGTGTTTGTGTGTGTATGTATATATGTGCACATATTTCCTTATCTTTAGATTTTAAAAAGTTAAAAGATCTTTAAAGATTATATGTAAAGATGAGTTATGTATATGTATTTTTTCCTTCAGCAAAGAATGATAATAATTGGGCTTTAGGAGACATTCCTTATGGGAGTGATTCACAGATGCTCCTCTAACTCAGCAGTTTTATTGCTAAAAATGAATAATGGCCTATTCCTATCCACAGGAGAGAAAAATGTGTTAATAGAAATAATTTTTCAGCTTCAAGTTTTTCTCCTGTCAACTTTTCTAAAGCTTTGGCACAGGTGAGTATTAATAGACGTGATGGGTGAATAAATAGTAAATGACTATTAGCAGAAAAACTCACACAGCCAGTTAGTTCAGTAATGGTCGCTATGTTATTTTGTTAAGAACACATGAATTTAGGTTGTGGTTTACATGGCATTCATATAGGGATTTTATGGCCATAAAAATTGTTCCTGGTTCATATTTCAGCATCTTATGTTTTTACTCAGGGTGCAGCGTGGCT
The DNA here is from genome assembly GCA_032199065.1 of Smutsia gigantea. NCBI lineage: Eukaryota > Metazoa > Chordata > Mammalia > Pholidota > Manidae > Smutsia > Smutsia gigantea. The sequence goes on from JAVSCE010019214.1 coordinate 73,388, forward strand.
TCCAGGGGCTCCGTCATCTTAGCATGTCTGAAACCCACTGCGCTGAGGGCTAAGAGGCAGTTCGGTGCCTCTGGGTGCCTCTGGATGCTTCCTGAGACGGGAAGGCATGGGCCATCCTTAGGTTGTGTAATAATTGCCTGTATATTCTTCGGCAGGAAGGAGAGAATTGGCTTTCCCGCCCACAAATTTGGCATAAAATTTCTCTGCATCTCAGGCCAGGTCTGTGTATAGGATTATGAAGTCCCCAGTGGGTTGGTTCGTAGGTGGAGATACCAGCCCAGTGCTGAAGAGCCATTCCTGCCAAAGATTGGGGGGGCAGGGTGTACACACCTGTGCATGCAGGTGAGTGCAGATCCCTGGAGCGATTTTCCAGTCTTTTTATGGGAAGAAAAATAATGGTCAAGAAGACTGCTTTTTCCCCTAATATCCTAACAGTGTGGTGGATCTTTTGTACATAAAAAGACAGATTAGATTCCTGAGAAGCTGTGAGTTCATTGTCTTGTCACTGGCATTTTGATGCTGCTGATGGTGGTGGTGAGTAAGGCAGGGTATGTGAAAGCAGTCTGAAAACATAGTTTTCAATTCAAGCCATTTTTCCATTATTTTACTGAAGTATAGCTGGTATCCAATATTATTAGTTTCAAGTATACAACACAGTGGTTTACTAGTTACCCACATTATTAAATCCTCACCCCCACAGGGCAGTTACTATCTGTCAGCATAGGAAGATGTTACAGAACTGTTGGCTATGTTCCTCATCCTGCACTTCCATTCCCATGACTGACTTATACTATGCTTGAGATCAATCCAAATAACTACTTTTTTTTTTACATCCACCTTTTAGTGTAATTCTGGGAAAATTTTTTTGATGTGAGGTATCATTTATTCATGCAGCCAGTTTGTTCATGAACACTTAGTATGTGTAAGGGGCTGTGCTGGAGAAACAGAAGTGGGTATGATGTGCAGCTGACCCTTGAACAACATGGAGGTTGGGGCGCCGACCCCTGTGCCGTCAAAAATGTGCGTATAACTTTGACTCCACTACTAGTAGCCTACCATTGACAAGAAGCCTTACAGATCATATAAACATGCAATCAACATATTTTGTGAGATATCCTCATCCCTACTAGTGCAGTTACTATCTGTCAACATAGGAAGATGTTACAGAATCATTGGCTGTATTCCCCATGCCCTGCTACCATCCCTGTGACCATCTTATATTACGATGGAGAATTTTACTACAAATATAATTTACAGAAATAACTTGAGGATGTGGTAAGTGAGGCAAAAGAGGAAATAATCAGGTGATGTAGGAAAGACTAGCAAGGGTAGGCAGAAAAGACTTCTCTGAGGTGTCACCTGAAGTGAGTCCCTGAGTGGTGACAATAAGCCATCCTCATACACAGGAGAAGTAAGAGATTCAATTAGCATGATGGCTAGGTGGGAAATTGCTGGCTGGTCAAGGAGTAGAATGACCCGTGAGACTGGAGAGAATGCTGTGGGCGCTGGTGGAGGGGCGTTAAGGAGAATGTGGACACCCTCCTGGGTCCTGCGTATGATGTACCTACAGAAAAGTGCCCACGTGGATGGATTTTCACAAATTGAACATACCTGTGTAACCACCATCCAGGAAAGACAATGAACCTCTCCAGTGCCATTGGGAAGCATTGTTTTTAGCTCTTGGAAGCTATTTGCTCCACCAGCATTGCTAATCCTTCGGGTGTATGGTACAGTCAGATTTCAGGAGAAACTTCTGGTTTTCTCAGGCTGCTGCTTTTATCACCATCCAGTGCCTAATGCTTCTTGCAGCACATTGTATTTTTCTGTAGGATTTCACAACAATGCCACATCTTTTCCCCAAACCCTCACCATGAACACAGACGTGGAATTATTTGGTAAATAGGACACATTTGTTTTCCGAAAGTCTTTTTCTTTAGAAAGCAAGAATTATCCTTTCAGAGGATTCTTTCTCATATTTGTGGGTCTGTCTGTCAGATCCAAGCTGAAACTTTTGTTTTCATTCAGAATTTATGAATGTTAACAGAGTTTAACTGTGGTAATGGAATATTTTAGTGTTTGTGCCTCATTATATTTAGATTCTTATATAAAATGCCTGCAGGGGCATTTAACCAAATTTAAGCTAGAAATAAATTAAAGATCATATTGTAATTTCAAATAGCTTTGTGTTCAAGATGAAATTTTAAAGTTATTATTCCACAGTGCATTTTAATGATTATTGTGTACAATGGTATTTATGGATGTACAGGAACTGAATGACTGTAATTAGTATATTAGATTATGGATTTGCAATGTGAAATGAGAACTTTTTAATGAGTTCTTTCCATAATGGTTCATGCTGTGAACATACAAAGTATGAGACATTGAACTTCACTAAATCATAGGGCTTTTGAAATCAGTAGGCTCATGTTTGAAATCAAGATGAGTTTCAAATTTTTAAAAACACAGCTAAGAAGTGAAAAGGCAATTATGTAACCAGATATTTTATATCCTTTTGGGGAGTTGGTACAAGATGTTTTTATAATGCAAGGAAAAATTTACTTTTGAGGGGATCAAGTACAAAATGGAACTGAAGTTACACTTTGAGAAAAACTTAATTTCAAGACCTTGTTAGCATTTAACACATTACCAAAAATACTTTTGACATTTTCTTTGGGAGACTTTTAGAGAAGAACTAGCTGAAATCTAATTGGTTTGCTGTGTGGTCTTGCCAAAACTGGTACTTAGTCATTTTGACCCTGTGATCTGGTGATCCCAAGAAATTTTCTGGAAACATACCTGAAAATACATAAATGCCTATTTCACCAGTTCAAGGTTCTTTCAGTAAAAGCATATGAATAATTTTTTTTATGAATTGAATGCATTCTTAGTGACATTTTGGAGAAGCATATTATTTTCAACCTTATCATTATCTTTTATTTTTAAAAGCTCAATTTTTTCCTTTATCAACATTACATGACTTGAATGGACAGTTTGGGAAACATGCATGACTCTTTTTGTCCTAATTTTCTGTAATATCGCCACCTAGGGATAATTTTTAAACTGTCACTTATTTTAAGATGCATTTTAGCCTTGGACTTGAACTTTTTTCCTTTTGGAGATTTAGGTCGGTCATAAAATGCTATCATATTGTTTCAGCTTTTACTTAATTTACTCTAATACTTTTAGACAACAAATCAAGTAATTTTATATTAGTGGTGTTTTCTAGCAATGTTTTGCTTACTGTTCCTTTTTAAGATGTTAGCTCACAAAAAAAGTTCTTAATGTAAATGCATATTATTTTTGAAAATATATGCCTTTAATTAAAGACCATCTACTAGGACTACTACTTCAGCAAATGAGTTTCTCTTTCCAAATACTTAAGTAGAAGTTCCAGTATTGGGTCTCACTGGTTTGACTTTGAGCGTTTGCGATTCCCAAACCAGGCATTATAGCAGGGGCAGTGGAGTGCTTAAACTGCCAGGTTGGGCCACATCCCTCCCGTCTCACCTAGAATACCAGCATGCTGGTCCAGCAAAGATCAAACCGATGGAAGCAACGAAGGAGAACAGGTTCTGAGCAGGCAGAAAAGTCCCTGGAAGACCACTGTGAAGACAGTGAAGAATAAAGCTTCTTTCCCATTAAACCTGTAGCTGGCACATGTGACTTTGCATATTACTGTGTATGGACTTCCTTTTTCCACCTTTGCTTTAACATATTAGTTTTGTTAAGATAAGGGACTGAGCCTTCCACTTTTTTATATCCCTTTTTTATATCTACTTCCTAAGTGTGGATCCAAATGACTGACCCTAAATACTTGGCTAATGGGCCTTTTCTGCAGCACGATGGATTTAAGCAAGAAATGTTGGCATTATGCTTTTGTTTTTGGTATGTGTTTAAGAGAAAACCCTACAAAAGTGGGCAGATTTTTTTTTGCTACAAGTATGTGGGAAGATTTTTTTTTTTACTGCAAATATGTTTCATACTATAAAAGGTGATATAGATTGGGACTGAGAATATTAACCTGGGGTTCATATGCTTTCTAAGAGACCTGGAGGGCTTTCTGCATGTCTGTAAACCCCCTAAAATCCTAGCAAAATTGTGCGTATGTGCACACGCATCGGTACACCAGTGTGCATTTTCTTGAGAGGGTCCATAGCTTTCATTAGATGCTCAAAGGGGGATCCCTAGCCCACAGAAGGTTTAGAACCACTGATGAAAAATATTTTATACTGATTTCTGAGATTAAACGGCTTCTCCCCCACACAGCAAGTTCAGAGCGATGCACTTTTGGAGAGAGATACACAAAGGAATTTAAGTGTTAGGATGAGTTGTGAACTTACATTACCAAACTCAGCGTGTACAAGGTTCAAACGGAGCATGGTGTGGATGAGCTTATAATAAAGTGGGCTCCCTCAGCGCTGCCAGGGAGTTGGTCAGTGGCGGAAATGTGTGGCCAGCCGATTTTGGCTCAGCGCTTCGGAGTGGGCACAGGCCCACTGCCAGCCATTTGAAGTAAAGGGAAAGCGATAAAACGTTACTTTGCCCTTGAGCAATTTTTGACAACAGTCTAAATGAAAGTTTAAGAAGTATCCTTTCCCCTGGGCGAGGGGCAGGGGCCCAGGAAGCCTCAGAGGTGAGAGCTCAGTTTAGTGTCAGGCGTAAAGCCCTGTGGCATCTCTTTGTGCCACTTTACACTGGAACCTAAAGAGAGGGAGGCTGAGCTGGTGTTTCTTTTAATCCTGTCTGGACTGCTGTTCTGCTTGTCTGTTTTGATTTTTCCCACCAAACACAGGTTGTCCCTGTGAGTCTAACCTTCGGCCCAGTGCCGGGGTGCCTGCCGCCTGCAGCTTTGCCTCTCGTCCCTCTGCCCTGTGAACCTCCAGGTCTACACCGAGCACAGCCTGTTTTACTATCACTGGCACCAACCACTCTTTCCCGTTTGAATTACTGTGTAAACATCAGCTATTGCAGTTCTGTGACAGGATTCATAGTCTCTAATGTTTAGTCAAGGAAGAGATGTTCTCCTCCTCGGGAGTCAAATGGATTAGTCTGAAGCCTGTCCTCCTGAGAATGTGGTGGTCTGGCTCAGTTGTCATTTCCCTCAGCTCTCGAGGCCATTTGGTTTGAACATCTGCCTCTCTCCCCGCTGCTGACCTGTCAGTCCTGGGCGAGGAGAGGCTGCATGCAGAGTCTTTTACATTAGTGGCCTTGAAACATTTTTGACAATGATCTACATACAGTAAGATACATTTTACATTATGACCGTGTGTGTACACATATAAGTGTGTGTTTAGATATGACTAAGATGGTTTCATAAAGCAGTATTTACCCGTATAACTTACACTGTATTCTGTACTGTGTTTTCTGTTCCGTGGAGGGAAATACTGCTCGTCTGCACTCTTTACATCAGTTTCACGACCCATTAATGGTTTGCAGCCTGCAGTTAGAAGATTACCTCTCTAAGGGATACTCTGTGGTGTATTGTCTTCTGTATCGCTGTGGGGAGTGGTGCTCAGGACCCCACACAGCTGAGAGCCTCTTTGTGTGGCATGGCACAACTGAATCGTGTGTGTCAGTAGCTGTGTGTTGGGATCTTCTGGAGGCAGCAGAGTATGGCAGTTAAGAGTAAATGATCTGGTTTGAGTGTTCCATTCATTCTTGATTCTGTGACACCAACCATTTGTCTCTGGTGCTGGGCAAGGTTCTTAACGTCTCTGAGTTAGTTTCTCCATATTTAAGATAGAGATAATAAAATACTTACCTTAAAACATAGTGAGGGTATATAAAGCATTTAGTATCAGGACATAGTCACATTTGACAAATGTTTGCTATTAATGTTGTTTATATTGTATCTTAATATTTTCCTATATCCCCAGTTGGATTGTATTTTCCTCCTACCCTTTGGAATAACTTACATTGAGCCCATTAACAGTATGTGGTCCCAAAGCATGGATTATAAGCAATGTGGTTAAATGGAAACAATATATTGCAGCCCGTTATACCTTAAATTAGTTAGGACTAATTTCAATTGTTAAGTGACAGGAACCCCAATAAAACTGGCTTAAGCAAATCAGGAAATTATTGATTCGCATAACAAAAATGTCTAGGGATACTGCATTAGGTGTTGGCCATGTCCAGCTGCTCTGATGGATGTCAGAAATGTCTTTCTCTTCATTTCTTGCTCTGCCTTTCCCTGTTGGCTTCCTTTTCAGGTAAGCTTGCCCCAAGAAGTAACAGAAACAGCCACGAGCTGCTCCAGTTTTTAATTCTACTAGCAGGAAGAGAAAGCCTCCTTTTTGGTAATTTGAACTTAGTCCTATCTCTGAGGGTCATTGACTCTAATGGACCTCCCTCCTGACTCTCTGCCCCCTCAGCCACTGAGCCAAGGGAGGTAGTAGTGCCTGCCTGCCCTGGGTCTGTGCCTGCCCTGGGTCTGTACCTGCCCTGGGTCTGTGCTTACCCTGAGTCTGCTCCTGCCCTGGGTCTGCGCCTACCCTGAGTCTGCACCTGCCCTGGGTCTGCGCCTACCCTGAGTCTGCGCCTGCCCTGGGTCTGCGCCTACCCTGAGTCTGCGCCTACCCTGGGTCTGCGCCTGCCCTGGGTCTGCGCCTACCCTGAGTCTGCGCCTACCCTGGGTCTGCGCCTGCCCTGGGTCTGTGCCTACCCTGGGTCTGCGCCTACCCTGGGTCTGCGCCTGCCCTGGGTCTGCGCCTACCCTGTGTCTGCAACTACCCTGGGTCTGCGCCTGCCCTGGGTCTGTGCCTGCCCTGGGTCTGCGCCTGCCCTGAGTCTGTACCTGCCCTGGGTCTGGACCTGCCCTGGGTCTGTGCCTACCCTGAGTCTGTGCCTGCCCTGGGTCTGTGCCTACCCTGAGTCTGTACCTGCCCTGGGTCTGTGCCTACCCTGGGTCTGTACCCTCCCTGGGTCTGTGCCTACCGTGAGTCTGTACCTGCCCTGGGTCTGTACCCTCCTTGGGTCTGTGCTTACCCTGCGTCTGTACCCGCCCTGGGTCTGCGCTTACCCTGAGTCTGTGCCTGCCCTGGGTCTGCGCCTACCCTGAGTCTGTACCTGCCCTGGGTCTGCGCCTACCCTGAGTCTGTGCCTGCCCTGGGTCTGAGCCTACCCTGAGTCTGTACCTGCCCTGGGTCTGTACCCTCCTTGGGTCTGTGCTTACCCTGCGTCTGTACCCGCCCTGGGTCTGCGCTTACCCTGAGTCTGTGCCTGCCCTGGGTCTGCGCCTACCCTGAGTCTGTACCTGCCCTGGGTCTGCGCCTACCCTGAGTCTGTGCCTGCCCTGGGTCTGCGCCTACCCTGAGTCTGTACCTGCCCTGGGTCTGCGCCTACCCTGAGTCTGTGCCTGCCCTGGGTCTGAGCCTACCCTGAGTCTGTACCTGCCCTGGGTCTGCGCCTACCCTGAGTCTGTGCCTGCCCTGGGTCTGTGCCTACCCTGAGTCTGTACCTGCCCTGGGTCTGCGCCTACCCTGAGTCTGTACCTGCCCTGGGTCTGCGCCTACCCTGAGTCTGTACCTGCCCTGGGTCTGCGCCTACCCTGAGTCTGTACCCGCCCTGGGTCTGTGCCTACCCTGGGTCTGTGCTTACCGTGAGTCTGTGCCTACCCTGGGTCTGTACCCGCCCTGGCTGCCCAGCCCCACTCAAACCACAAGGGAAGAATGGGCCGTGGGGCAGGGGTGTGCTGCTGCATGGGGGAATCAGTGGACGTCCACTGCACACCTCCCCCATTTCCTTTTGGGAACACAGGCCTGCTACATAAGACACTGTTTGAATAATCCAACTGAGAATAATGTTAACATTTAGATACTTTTTATTCCAAACTACATTTTGTTTCTATTCTTACAGCATTTCCCCTCTTAAAGTTCAAAGATGTGCCATTCCTTCTTTTCCGATCACTGTTTTTTTTTTAAAGTTCTTTTCAGCCACCCGATCTTACTGTTGCCACCTAAAAGTCATGATTTCCTTTCCTTTTGTTTTACGCCTCCCTCTTTGATCTGCTTTCCTAAATTTCGGCACTTGTTTCCCTTATTATGAACAACAGAATACTGAGATGTGGCACCCCCTCCTCAGTGGGCCGGGCTGGGTGTCAGACCGCGCTGCGCAGCGCCCTTTCCACCCTTTGGCTGGAGATGAGGGCCACTGATTTACCAGATTCCGTGAGGTTCCGTCTCGGAGTTGTTGGGCGGCCCCCTACTTCCCCTGTGCTTGTGCTTGCCCCGGGACGAACACCCTCGGGCACCCACAGATGGGTGCGAGGTAATGGAGCTTCGGTTTCAGTAGGGGCTCCACATGGTGAGTTGTGTCTTCTAGGCTGTTAAGGAGAATTGTGGATCTGGATGAGAGCTCTTCACCTGCCCTGTGAAGGTATGTTCAGCCCACTAATTAAATTAGAAACAAGGTAAGCACTCCTCTATTTTTTATTGTGTTAAGATACACATAAAATTTACCATCTTAACCATTTTTAAGTGTACAGTTCAGTGGAATCCGGTGTATTTACACTGTTGTGCAACCATCACTGACACCCTTTCCCATAAACTTTTTTCATCTGTGAAACTGTAATGCCATACCTATAAAACAATCATTCCATGTTCTCCCCTCTCCCAGTCCCTGGCAACTACCATTATACTTTCTGTCTTTATGATTTTGACTGTTTTAAGTATCTCATACAGTATTTGCCTTTTTTTGACTGGGTTACTTCACTTAGTGTAATGTCTTCAAGGTTCATTCATGTTGTAGCATATTGCAGAATTTCCCTTCTTACTATAAGGCTGCATAATATTCCACTCTATGACTGTACACATGTGCTTATCCATTTCATCCACTGATGGGCACTTGGGCTGCTTCCATGTTTCAGCTGTTGTGCTAATGCTGCAGTAAACATGAGTGGATAGATATCTCGTTGAGACCCTGTTTTCAATTATTTTGTGTATATGCCCAGCAGTAGAATTGCTGGGTCATCTGGTAGTTTCATTTTTTATTTTTTGAGGAACCTCCAAACTGTTTTCTGCAGCCCTTGTACTGTTTCACATTCCCACCAATAGTGCACAAGGGCTCCAATTTCTCTACCTCCTGGCCAGCACTTGTTTTCTGTTTTGTTTTCCTTTGATAGTAGTCATCTTAATGGGTGTGATGTGGTACCTCATTGTGGTTTTGATTTGTGTTTCTCTAATAATTAGTGATGCTGACCATCTTTTCATGTGCTTATGGGCCATCATATGTCTTCTTTGGAGAAATGTGTATTCAACTCCTTCGTCCGTTTTTTTGCACTTCTATATTTTTAAGCCCAATATTGTGCTCTAATATTTATAACTATAGGATGGATAACCCAAATGTTGTGAAGCCCATGTATAGACAAAGGTATGAATTCAGTTATTCTAAAGTATGTATTATTTGGGGGGCAAAATGAGGAATTCCCCAATGACATTTAAAAACTCTTCTTCAAGTTTCAAAATGTTTGTATGTAAATGTATATATATGCATGTTATGTACGTATATTAAATACCAGGCAAGGAGCAGATGTGATTTACATATATTATCTAATGGGAGCTTGGCCACCCCATCAAGTACATCTTGAGTGAAGCACGTGCATGCATAGAGTTGATGCCCTGCTGTCAAACTAAATGGGGACTCGTAACTGGTTAACCTGAAGAGTCAGTTAAAATGATGAGGATACATGAGAAATGACATATACTTTAAGCACTTTATTTTAAATGGAACATAGTTTTTAAGTAACACAGTGATTGGCATTTTGTCTTTTCCCAGCTAGTACTGTGCACATGAGACTCTGATGCTTTTGTCCAGTGGTCTGTTGCTCTAAAGTTTTAACTACCAAAAATGTTTTGATGTCAGCCCAGTGCTTTTTCCTTGAGCAATGATCCTCTGACTGAAATATCTTTCCTATCTAAACTTCAGCCCTAATTCATTGGCTGCAGCATCCATGTACATTTCTTTAAGGTGGACCTAGAATTTAGCAATACTTGCACAATAATCTACACTCGGGATCCTTCCAGAATGTTTTCAGTCTTTTACAATGGTCTCTCCCACACTGATTCAACAGACTTTTTTCGTGGTTTGCCTTTACTGGGCTTTTACAAGACATTTGACTTAGTTTTTACAGAAACAACTCTTTGTCATTCATATTTAATTGCTTTTACATGGTGCTTAGATATTATAAATGCAGAGGAAGTGCACTTGGCACAAAAGGATTTGAGAAGAAACATGGCTTACCCACTATAAGCACACAGCTCTGTTGGTGGGAACAAATGGGAGCAGGTGGGTTGCGCTATGACCACCAGTAGCTGACCGTTATGTGGGACTTGCTTTGTGTTCCAAGCTCTTTACATAAATTGACTCATTTAATCATCACAGCACCCCACCAGGTAAGGTACCATTAGTTCTTTTTCACAGACTATGAAACTGATGCACAGAGAAGTTAGGAGATTTGCCTAAGATTAGCTTCTTAGCTGCCAGCATTCAACCTCCCTTGGCTTAAGTCAGTGTTTCAAAGGAAAGGGTATGAGAACATTTTACCTGGAGGTAAATTAAGAGCCGGAGACACAAGGAAGAGCAAACAAGAGTGAAACTGGAGGTATCTATCCCTTAAACAAAACCCCACCATGACACACAAAGACTTCTGAAACATTTTTCAAAGTGCCCTAAAATTAGAATTTAGGCTTTTAGACACAGAAGTGATCTCATAACCACTTATCCTATCCCCCAATATCCTGACAGCATAACCAAGGCCCTAGGGGTGAGACAATTTGCTTTACAAGCACCCAACTAGTTATAATGGCATGTTCTTCATGAGATACAGTTTCCTGGTTTACTCCATCTTTTCTTCCAGGAAAAAGTGATGCATACCTGTATATAATCTTCCTGGGAGAAGAAGGAAATGAGAGTCTCAGAGTTTGACAAGAGAGAAGGAAGTTGGTAGATTTGAACACCTTAGTGTTATCGGTCCATATACATCTATCTCAAGGATAAAGCTTGTATCAGAGAATCTTAGGACTGGAAAGGGTATAATGATGTGGTTTTTATCCATCCTGTCTAGAGACAGAAGGAATGAGGTCAGATGAGAACCTACAAGGTCAATGGTGATATCACTGTTTTTATAGGTAAGGAAGCTGAGCTTCAGAAAGGTAAAGGGATTTATGCAAAGTCACACAGCCAGGAAGAAGTGGAACCTGGATGTGAACTTAAGACTTGCTGAAGGCAGAGCCATTGGCTTTGTGCCATCTCTTGATACCTTCCACAAGGCAGGGTAATTCATCCGTACGGTTGTTTAACAACAGGTTTTTGTTGGCAAGAACTTCTAAAGCTAATCCTAAATATTTCTTTAAATCTGTGGCCTTCTGTGTCAACAACAGAAGCAACTGATCATAGTATTTTGGGTAATAATCCTATACTTTGTGAGTGAAAGTGCATCTTCGGTGGATATTTCTGAGCCTCCTCGAAGCCAGGCAGGAAGTCATTTTGGGAGTGTGTGGTGTCAGCAGAATCTTTGGATAGAAGGCATCTACTTCGACGGGCCATTACTCAGGCTCACACCTTCTGCGTAGCATCTCCGTCAAGCCTGTGCTGGGCGGCTTCCAGACCAGAAATGAAGAGACATAAGACAAAGGGAACAGTCCATTCCATCTTCAGCCAGGAAGTCATACTCAGTCTTTTAAAGGACAAAACTCTTTAAAACCGTGCTATAGATTTTTCTTCTGTTTAGAGCAATTCATGTTTATAATAGAAACCTTGCTACTGGAAGAAAGCTCTGGGAAGAATATGAAGACGTATGTGAATTAGTTATCTATTTATTAGATATCTAGTTATCTAGTTATTAGTTGCTGTGTAACAAAGCACCCCCAAATTCAGCAGCTTTAAAGCAAACAAACTTCCTGTCTCCTATGACTTGAGAGCCGCGTCGGCAGTAGCTCAGCTGGGCAGTCTGCATGAAGTTACAGTCGGCCGTGAGCTGAGGCGGTGACGGTCCGCTTTTAGACTCAACGTGGGTGTGGGCAGGAGGCTGCAGTTCCTGCCGTGTGCACTGCTCCATGGGCTGCTCACAGCCTGGCTTGCTCGGGGCCACGTCGTTCCGAGAGAACTTGCACTAGAGAGCCACCAAGATAGAAGCCGGGATCTTTTATCAGCTAATCTTAGACAGGACATTCTGTCACTTCTGTTGAATTCTGGTGGTCACACAGCCAATCCAGCAGACGGTGCAAGGCTGTGAATTCCACGAGGGTGGGGATCATTGGAGGCCAGCCTGGAGGCTGCCTCCATGACAGTTTGTAAATTAAAATTAAGTTAGAATAAATTACCTAAGTTTTTAGCCATAGTACCCCCCTCCCATCCCAACCGCCTGCCAAGAGAGTTACAAAATGCAAAAGATCACCAGGAAAAAAAAAATCTGAAGGGAACAGAGTGCTGAGAGATGAGTGTGTGACAGACTGTTGTTCATTGCCCTGCCGTCCCGGAGGAGCCCCCCCCCCCGTGTAGCCACGCCTGCCATGTTGAGATGCGTGTGGTTTGGGAAGAGCAGAGCAACGGCAATGAAGTGGCTTGGTCCTGAGGCCGTTTGTGTTTTGGAGAGCCTGAGGTCTCTGCCTCTGAGATGGGATGAGGGGTTCAGGATTCAGTCCAGGCTGGAATGTGGAGGGGCTCCTGGCACAGGAGTATAAGAATGCAGTATAAGAAGCCGAGACTTGTAAAAGAGATTCCCATATCTACAAATAATTATTTAACAATGAAACTGTACTTCAGTCATAAATGTATTATAGGTGACCTGAAAGTGTTTTTTGGGGGGAAAGAATTTTGTTTATGCTGCTGGGATCCAGTAGGAAATTATAACATCTGGATAGGCAGTAATACTCTATAGCCCAACTATTAAGTTATATAGATAAGGTAAGAAACTTATGGGTACAGAGTAGGTAATACAACATATTTATAGACAGTGATGTTTTTATATCACACATGTAGAATTTATAAAAAAACTCACATATCCGTATGGTATTTAGGTGAATAATGGTAATGCAAAAGCAAACTGTAATATCAAATTTGAATGAATTCATTTATAGTACCTACAAAGGAAATTCATCATTAAAAATTGGCACAAAACAAACAGCAAAATGGAATAAATTTGAATAAATTCCTGCACAGGCAGTCACAGGACATGTTGATAAATATCTCAACATAAACTTGATACAAAGTGTAATATAAAATATTAATTTTGAAGGAATTCCTATGCCATGCATTCAATGAAAAATAGTTTTTCACTGAATGGTAGTATGTGCGTATCAAGCAACGGGGAAAAACTGAGTCAGTTTTCCCAAAGGGCCTTGAACTTGATGTTTATGACCGTGAGTCTGCTGGCTTTGAGCAGCAGGTTGCAGCAGTCGTACAGATGTGAATCGTAGATGCTGAGGAACAGCCCAGACCCGGCCTCTGGGCAGCTCAGTGGTCCCAGCCCCTTTCTCACCATACTGGGCACCCCTTGGCAGACTAAGAAGCCGATGCAGGCAGTGGGTATGGCCCCCCTGCCCTGCCTCCCTCTGCCATGGGAGACCATGGATTTCTCCATGTCAGCCAGGCCTGGCGATGGCCAACAGTAGATGACAGGCAGGGTGGCCCGAAGTACCCATGCCTGCTCCTTGGCTGGATCCTGAGAGGTGAAGTGTCCAGTCATGAAAACGGAGCAATGTCAGAACCCACAATTGACTCCGGAGCCCTTTCCTTGTGCTCCCTTCCAGGTCTCGAGGACGAGGGAGGCAGAAGGGACATTGCCAGCCAGCTTCTCCCAGCTGTGACATGGAGGGGGTTGAAACTGCAGTCCAGTGCTCCAGGCCAGGCCACTGATGTCTTTTAAGCTCACTTTCTATGCTTGCAAAGTGCAGGTGGTGTAGTGTTTTCCTCAGAGGGTTGCTGGGAGGCTTCATGAGATAAGGCCTAACTGTACTGGTCCTTTTTAAGGACTCCAATAAATGTTAGCTCTTATCTTTGTTTGTGACTGGTGTATCATTTCTAAACTCACTGCCTGCATCTATCAGTTTTTTACTCTTTAGAAGTAGTTGTAGTCATTTTTGAATCCTAAAATTAGATCCCATCGGTTTGAAGGAAAAGTCTCTGATGTCTTTGGTCTTTGAAGTTGCCTGTCTTATTTGAATGCACAATGACCAAGTGGAGCTGTAGTAAGTAGGCAGTTAAAAGTATCAGCATCTCCCAGATCATGTGCTCAGCCACATCATCAGTGAACACCTGGATCCACGCACAGTGCCTGTGTGGTGCGTGTGCTCTGGGCATGGGTATGAGCCGTGTGGCAGTTAACAGTGGTCAAGAGGCATCTGGACTAAGGCTTCCTAGTTTTGTGTCCTGGCTCTACCACCCTCAATCCATGTGACCTTGGGTGAGTCCCTTAACTGTCTCCTCATCTCTAGATGTGCATAAAGTCCATTTCTTCCAGGGTAATTGTGAAGACTGAGTGAGATCCATGAGAAGCGATTTGCAGTGTGGCCAAAGTGCTCTGGGAACAGTCCCATACTCCCATTCCCAGCTGGATGGTGGGAGTGGGCGGGTCCAGCTCTCATACGTGCATCTTGCAATATAGTTCCTTGGTAGTTAGCATAGCTGGTAAAAACACCATGAAGAAAATGTCTGTTTTTCACTTTAGCAGTGATCAGATTAGATACCTATTTAATGCATGATCTCACATGTGGAATGTAAGAAAGCCATAGTCATAAAAGCAGAGAGTAGAATGGTGATTGTCAGGGACTAAGAAGGTAGGGGAAATGGGAGGTGTTGGTCAAAGGGTACAAAGTTTTAGTTATGCAGGAAGAGCAAGGAGATGTAATGTACAGCATGGTAACTTAGAGTTAGTAATACTCTTTAGTATTCTTGAAATTTGCCAAGCGAAAGTCTTCAGGATTCTTAACACAAAAAATGGTGACCCCATGAGTGATGGATGTGTTAACTGGCTTGATTGTGGTCATCATTTTACAATGTACAGTATATCAAAACATCACATTGTACACTTTAAATATACACAATTTTTATGTGTCAGTTACACCTCAGTAAAGCTGGGGAAAACATGCAGATTTCAGTAATGTGGTGCTATCTCCGAAGTAAGAGAGCTTTGTAGCGTCACCAGGTGACACCTCATTGTACTGGGCTGACTTCAGGTTAAGTGTGAGGCCCGATCATCCCGATCTGACCTCGAGGTTTTGTGCTGTGCTGTCCAACGTATTTACATAAACAAGTGTTCACTGTGTAAACGTTTATGGAGATCAAAATACCAAAACAGATTAAATATAGAAGTAGGCTGGATGCTACATGAGTGTTCTAATGGCAGCAAAACACATCATCTGTTAAATGTAATTATTGTGGCTAGTTGAGTTCTGTTGGTTAGATAGTGTTTGTAGTTGATTCACAAATGTATCTGGCACTTGATACCAGTGTTCTGTTTCTACATATTTAAGGAGTATTTTAATAAGAGTGGCTTAAGTCTACGCTGAAAGTCAGTGAGTTTTTTCCTTTGAAGAGGGTCCATATGTCAGTCAAGAAACGGGCTAGATCATCCGGAGCACGCAGAGGAGCGGCAGTCCTGTGCCCAGCTGCTTTCTCTGGTTTGCTGGATTCTTAGTACACATTTCTCTGTCTGGCCCGCACACATTGGACAGAGGAACACCTTTACCTTCTGGTTTTTCTGAGCGTTGGGCAGTCGGGTTATTCTGGCAACGTGGAGGAGCTTCTTTGATTCTTGTGTGCTTTTAGCAGAAAGGGAAATGATTTTGCTCTCATTGCTCACTGCTCCTGTCTTCCGTACTCTCTTCTTTAGCTATAGGCACTTCCAAATTCTTATTCTCTCCCCTTTAAATTAGACATACCATTATTCTATCTACATTTATTTCTTTTTCCCATTTTTATTTTAGGGAAGTCAACTGTTGGTATGTTCTCAGCCCTCTAACCCGGGGGATAATATCTGGGCTTTCTCCAGCCTTTCTTTCCCAGGAAGCTCTGTGCTCTTCACAGATTACAACATTCACCCTCACAGGTGTTCCCAGAGGTAGGTGGGATCAGAGAGAGCGTCCAGGTGTGAGAACAGAGGGCTCAAGTGAGTGCGTCTGAGGAGAGCAGTGGGTTACTTCTTTCATGTTAGCATTTCTGCTTTCGGCAGACTTCTGCATTTGCACCTATTTTTGTGTTTTCTTCAAAGCATTTTTAAAATGATAACAGTCATTAACTTCACTGCTGCAGAATGAAGTAAAAGGGATACTAATGTGGCTGCTGAGAAATAAGAACCTTCCCTCAAATCTTTTTAGGGTCATTAAGAAAGAACAGTTTAACAGTTGGTTTTAGTGTGATTTTTTTGCCTAGGATTTGGAGTGTATTTAAATTGATCTGAAATTCTGAAATTGAGTGTTCAAAAGAAACCCCTCTAATAATATAGGTGTCTAATGTCTATTCACTTCAGCTGTTGGAAGATGTAAGATCAGAAGCCTAGCTCTGATCATTTCATAACTTTTTTTGTTTCTTTTTAAATATTATGAGCTTTGAAGTAAAAAAGACCTGGCTTTATTTTATGGGCTGGTTAGGTAATCTTTCTGGTTCTCACTTTACTCCTCTATAATGGAGATGATAATACCCACTTCAAAGGATCTTGTTATAAGTTAGTGAGATCATGTGCACGAGACACTAAGCAGAGTGATGTCAATAAAACTTAAAAATGAAAAAGGTGAAAAGCGAAAAATATATAATGTCCTCTCTTGTCCCCACAGTATAAAACCTCAATGTTTTGATGTCTTGCTCTAGACCCTTGACAGTCTGGCTTGAAATGACCTCATAACTGAGTTACTATTTTCCAGCCAGATAGACAACTTCACTCTTAATTTTCTGTAAAACAAAACAGTGGCTTCCAAACTTTTTGACCAAGACCCTCAGAAGGAAATACATTTTACATATGAAACAAGTTCATGACTACTGTATCTTGCCACATGAAATATATTCTATTCTGTTTCATTGAAGACGAAATGTTAGTTCTGACCCATTAAGCTGATAGTTAACAGGTTTTCAAACCTGCTGGTTGAAAAACATGGATATAGCAGTGTTTCCATTTTTTGAAATTATACCCCTCCCCCGAGACTCATACCCCTTCTTGAACTCTTCTCTCATCTTGGCATCTGGCGGCTTTTTCTGAACATATCATTTTTTCCTCAATGTCATTTATGGCATTTGCCACAAATTGGCTTTTATGTTAATCATGGATTTTAACTTATCTCTGTGACTAGATGGTAGGTGCTGTCAGGGCTTGGTCCCTGTGGTCCTTTATCAGCCTGTGCATGTAGCAGGGTGTCCTGCAGACTGAAGCCCTCCCTGGTGTTTATTAAATTGCAAGGCATCTTGGATGCTTCACTACCTTTGTGCTGACATTTGAAAACCACAAAATTAGAGTTGGTCGACTCTGGGGAGTAGGGAGCTTTTTGACATGACTTCTACCTAGACTGGACGTTTTCATCTCTTGGGCTGCCTCGCTTTCCTTGTGTATCTGGAAAAGAATGGTATCAGGTTGGGATTGGGATTTCTAGATGGAGATTCTCAATTCTGTTTCCTGACATGATTTTGCTGCATCTCAGAGGCTTCATTCAGCTCAGTGGTGTATGAGCAAAGATCAGTAACAGCTCCTCTCTGATTAAGCACATCCTGGTATCTTTAAACCGTGCACTTTCACAGCATAGAACAGATAATGATTTTAGCCTATGAGCTGTGCATTTTGTAGCATAAGGCATTTTTAGATATTTGTGTGTACACTGCTTTATAGATCCTATATGTGAGGTATTTATGTGCAGTATTTTATTGTTCGTGTAGAGCCTTTTATCTACAGTGAAAAATATTATATAGTCCAGATTAGAGTGTTTATGTCTTAACTATTCACCCTATCTGACATTTGAAGCCCCATGCTGAGAGCCTGAGTAATGGTGAGAGTTAGAGAAGTGTAGGACCCAATTTGATGTTTACACAAGTTATCTACCCAAAGGTTGACCTCATTTAAAGGAACTGATTTAACTTGGGAAAGTTATTTCTTTCTCTTTTAAATCTAATTTAAGAAGCTTGCCTGAAATAGTAATAGGGAGCAGAGAACTGCCTGTGCAGCAATACAAACTAACAAATCTAGATGCAGCAATATCTGCCTTGGCACACACATGGATGAAACGTGTATCAGAAATATCTAGGAAGTTACATATTAAAAGCAAGTTACTTAACGTCTGATGAAACAAGCAGTGAAAAGATAAAAACCACACTGATATAGCAAAAGCTACTGATGCAGTTTTTATAATTAGTTTCTTTTTAAGGAGACTAATGGACCTTTAGGTGTTTGTTATGTGACATCTGTTCATCCGTAGACACATTTTTCTCTTTGGAGCATCAGACACTTACAGTGTCTTACAAAGCGAGTTTTGTTGAATTTGTACTCAGAGGATTTGCAGACAAGCTTCCTTATTTAGATTTTTTCCCGTCCAGTCTGCCATTTACCAGAGCTAAAATGTGTGTCAGAGGAAGCAGGATTTGTCTTAGAAGAGATTTGGAGAAAATCTTCCTTCACTGTTTAAAGTGCTTGACAAAGTCATGTTCTCATGGAAATCAGTTTTGAGATGAGGAAGTTAAAAATCGGGGGGGTTAATTCACATTCCCGGCCGAAAGCCTGTCTGCTAGGATTGACATGGAGCACTAATTAATTACCCAGGGTCTCCTCATTCACTAATCACATTGCATGAAACTCCCCTGCTGGCTGAGGCTCAAGGGCAAAGCGTGGGCTCCCAGCCAGCTTATTTTTCATAAGCATTATGCTCTCTCTATAAATTAATGGGAACCTAATATATGCTGTCAGTGGTTTACTTTCCCATGGCGACCCTCTCTGGTTAAACAGCTTTAAATGAAATCTTATACTGAGAATGGAAAAATGTTTCTTGCAAAAGGAAAAAAAAGGCAGATTTAAAATCCTCTTTGTAATCTTTTTTCTCACAATATATACTATTTCAGTTCCAGTAAAAATCTGCTAGATTAATTGACTAACACACAGATGACCTGATAATTGCTGTTTGTTATCTAAAAAGTGAGCCTATTCAATGCTTAAGGAAGAGACATTTTCCAGAACATTTTTAATTGAAATAATAGTGTGTTTATTGAGTGTATACTATATATAAAACATATCCACAAAGCATAACTTAATCCATCAATTCTCTTCATGTTTACTCATGAGCATCAGTCCTCTGCCGATGCTGCTATTGCCTGCATTTACAGGTAAGAAAATTGGAAGTCTGTCAACTTGTCTAGGGTCACAGCTAGTAAATGCTGGGGCCTGGATTTGAACTGTGATTTGTCATTAAAGGCCATGCTCATTTGACTGTATCACTATTCATGATTCTATGGTTCCTTTATACTATCCCTTTTAACTTGAGGAAAATATCAACGGTCTTAGTCTTCAAAGACATAATTCCTACTTCTATATTGATTTTCTATATTCCTCTGAATTAACAAATCATTTTAGAAGCATGTTGATCTCCAGCACATTGTCTTATGTTTTCAAATCATTTTAATATTATGCAGCTTTTGTTCAGAGAACAAAAAGTCGTGGGCATCTTTAAACCAGAGGAAATAAATAGGTGTAGCTTATTCACACACGATTCATGCTGTCGTTCATCTTGAGACGCTTCCAAACAATTCCAGTGGGAAAGGGGACTCCCCGGTGCTGCACATACATGCATAGCTTCCAAGTCAGTGCCTGTTGAGAACCGAGCCTTCCACCCTGAAGCTGTGAATGGTTTGGCTGCAATTTGTCCTATATGTAAATTAGTTTCCAAGAGCCTGTGTAATAAACTCTTACAAAAGAGTGGTTTGTTGAAACCCATTTCCCCCTGTTAAAAGTGCCTAACTAGAGAGAGCAGGTTGGTATTTAGTGTTTTGTACGGGTTGTGTGTTAAGCCAATACTTTTCTCCTTAGTATGCAGCGCTGATGTTCTTGGTGGAAAAGAATCCATTCCATTTCTTTTGATAGTGTCATGAGAAGTTGGAAAGAGGGAAAACTGAGCTGAACATACAGAATAAGTAACTAAGTGGTGCCGGCAGGCTGGCCTTTTGTTTCCAGGCAGCCCTCTCCCCAGCCTTTGTTGAGTCACTGAGCCACTAAGGCCAATTACAGATGCCTCAGCGTCATAGAGCATTTTATGTGGAGGTTGATTTGCCATCCACAACTCCAGACTCATTGCCTCTAGGCCTTCTTTCACATGATAATCAGCGGGTTTGGATCTCCGGGGTGTGCTCCTTGCATCCTGCATTCATCTCTCAAGATGTTTTAGATTTTGATTGAATATGAAGCATCAGAAAGGTGATGTCAATCCAGTAAAAATATTAAGGGAATTTTCAACATGAGTGTGGAAATATAAAAAGCTTGAAATGAAGGTAGCTGCTGCCATTACTCTCTCTGTGCTTGTTTGATTTGATCAGAATGATAACTTCAGTGAAAGCGATTAAGACGGCTACATGGCATTTCTAGAATGTAGCATATTTCTCTTAGGATTGAGCATTTTAAAAGGCCCACTAGGAGACAATTCAGTCTCTGTTGTAATATGAACTTGAGGTTCTCAGATGATTTCTTGGATGCCTTTGTTATTAATGTTATCAGGAAGATTTCATTTTAAGGAAACATTCTGAATTCTTACAAGTCAGCATACTCTGAATAGTTTTCTCTAGTGGCTTTGCCTAAATGTTTTGTGTGTGTACGTATGCTCACATGTGCCGGGGCAGGGTGGGTGCAGATAGGTTAGGCAGCATATATATATGTCATTCTATATAATGTCTGAAGAATTGAAGTTAAATTCTCCTGGTGTTCTTTAACAATTATTTCTAACTAAGGCACAATGTTTACCAAAATCTACCTGAAATATGTACTTATTTCTTAGGAGTATTTTAAATATTTATAGTTAAATGAGAAGATTTTTAAACGAAAATTATATTTGACAATATAGCAAAGATGTCTGTTTAGGAACACTTTTTGTTTTTTAAAAGTAACCACTTTTTCCCTAGAAAACACATGAATGTCATTATGTTTTCTAGAAAAGAAAGTAGATTTTATTGGTGAAACAAAAAATAAAAATTTAAAACACAGATACATAAGCACAGAGAATATTTGCACTAGGTTAAAAAAAAAAAGGTACTACAAATAACTATGACATAACATCTCCTCTGCCTTCTCAGCTCTGAGCTGACTTCTAACAGGACAGACCAGGCCAACCATGGGTGCTGGAGAACAATCTGGTGGGTGGGACCATCAACCCCTCTTCTGTAAAACAGTAACACTAATGTCAAGAACTATGAAGGGTCTGAGATTTTGCCCTACTGCCAGTTAACAAGTTACCCTGCCACCACGTCATGGATGCTGGCAGAGACACCAGATTCCTAGGTCAGAGACATAGGAATTTATTAATCTCAGCAATACTAGTAGCCAGTATATTAGTGTTTTTCACATTCTTTCCCCAAGCCCCAAGTTCCTTAGGGTGATGCACAGAGGGCCAGTTGACACCTGTATATGTATTGCGTTGAGGGGATCCTGAGCTTAGGGAACCCAAAGATTTTGTAATGAGTAATAAGCTTGCCTGGTCCTTTGCAGGATCTCTGTAAGGAAACATTACCTCTCTCTTCCAGGGCTGTCAGCTATATACATTTCCTTGAAAAGATAGTCTGTAACAAATGACTCACTTGTAATTCCGGTCAATCCCTCCCTCATAAGAAGTTCATAAACTCAAGAAAATTATCTCCCAACACTTGGAAGCAGACCCCATATAACCACAGATTGCATGAACAACTAATGTACACTGGTTTTCCAGGGCTGCGTATGTGCCAGGTGACATAGGTGGTAGCTATAGCACATATCTGTGTTACTTTAGGAGATGAATGAAATGTATTTTAATTACATTAAGTATCTATATAGCATATGCTTTCAAACTGTCTTCCCTTCCCTTGTGTTGGGTCACCCAGTCCTCTGTAGCGGGGGCAGTTGGTGGTGGTCTCCGTTTACGCTTGGGGAGACTATCATTCAGTGCCTGGACAGATTTACACAGCTAGTTAATGTGCGGGTTGGCACGAAACCTAGGGTTTCCTGACACCCAGTCTGCTGGTCTTTGAAACACATTGCATAACTCTTATCTCCCCTTTGTCTCCTACACAAGGAAAGCGACATTACTGGCCATTCTAGAGGCGACTCCAGTCCAGTCCTGAGTTCCTTTTTGGCCACTGCCATCCCTGTCAGCTAGTCTTGGGTCTTGCTTGGCCACACTGGGGGAGACTGGTGGTGATGCCAGTAGTGTCCGGAGTCAGGGGCTAGTTTGAAATAAGGAAAGTTCCTTTTTCATTTTCTCTTGTTGCTCTATGTTTTATCTTCATCTTAACAGATCACAAGCAGTCTCTACTGTTTCAGCCCCTTTGCTTAGCAGAGCTAGCCCCCTTTTCAACCTGCCTTAATGTATGATTACACGTGGTGAAGTCTCCCTCTGTGGGCTTCAGTGACGCTGCCCCTTCCTGGTGTCCTGCTTGCCCTCTGTCTGCTGCTTTGCACTCTCTCTCCCTCTGTGCACATCATCATCAATCTTAGAGTTCTCGGGGACAACGCCTGGTGGTCTTCTCTATGAACTTTTTATATGGCCTTAACAATAACCACAACGACATTTAATGAGCATGTTCTGTGTGCCAGACACTTTGCAAAATACATTACATGCATTATCCTGTTTAGTCTTCCCGATGACTGTATGTGATGGATGCTACTACTCTCTATCTTACAGAAGAAGAAATAGAGATCTGAGAGGTTAAATGATGTGTCCGAAGTCACACAATTAGTCAATGGTAGAGTCCAATTTCTAACCTAAGTTCGATTCTGGAGCTGTCTTTCTGTCTGGGGCCCTGGCCCTCCTCACATATGTGCCAGGACACTTTGATCTGAATGGTAACATGTTGACAACTGAACTCTACGGTTGCTCTCTCTCCTAGAATATTCTCCCCTGCCAGCGTTCCTAACTTCAAAAATGACACCACAGGCTGCCAAACTGCTTAAGTGAAAATCTGAGGGTTTTCTTAGGTTACTCTCTCTTACTCATATTCCACAAATAATTCACTCATTCATTCAGTAAGACCTGCTGTGAACCACACATTTTTCTGAAGTTGGGGCATACCGAATGAACTCAAAAGACAAAAATCCCTGCTCCCATGGAGCTTATTTTTATAGAAATTAACGTTCCCATTTTATGAATATGGGAACTAAGGAATAGGGAGGTTAAGCGACTGGCTCTTAGTCATATATTTAGGATTCAAACCCAAGAATACTGGTTCAAGGCACCCTGGTCTTAACCTTACACCCTCTGCTTCCTGACCCAAATCCCCTCCTTACTCTCCTTTTGCGTCTTCCTTTTGCCACTGCCTCTCCCTTTTTTGGGGCTGGTGTCATTGTGATCAGGATTATTGCAATAGCCTTCCAGCTTGTCTCACTGCCTGCAGCCCTGCTTCCCTCACTTCACTTCCTTCGTTCTCTGTGCTGTACTGGAAGGATTTCTCTAAAGTGCAGCCTGATCCTCTCCCTTTTCTGCTGAAGTCTCTGGCTGGCTTCAGGTAGCTGGGTGGGCCTTGGCCCCCATAACACAAGCCTGCAGTGGTAGAACCCCTGCTTACCGACCTTTAGCCCAGAGTTTCTCAAACTTTGCCAGGTTTCACAATTACCTGGAGGGTATTAAGACTGGGCTTGCTGGGCCCCAGAATTTTTGATGCAGTGGGTCAGGGGCTGCGTGGGAATTTGCTTTTCTAACAAGTTTCTGGGTGCTGCTGTTGGCATAGGCCCCCCACCTCCAGAAGCACTGCTTGCTGGGGGCCCGGTCTGGTTCAGCTCTCTCCGCTCCAGCCTTGGAAGCCCTTCTGGGTTCCTGAGGGACCTGCTGTTTCCAGCTTTGATCCTTCTGCATAAGCTGCTTCCTCTGCAGGACATGGTCTTCCTCCATCCTTCCCTTTAAAACACAGTTCAAGTGTCACTTCCTGGGAAGCTTCCTCTGACCCCACGGTGATCCCCAAGACGCACCTCTGGGTTTCGATGACAGCACGACTCTGAGAAGGCTCCGTTACCTGTGTCTGAGTTGTGGTTTTACTTCTTTATTTTCCACCCACTGCCCCTCAACAGTTAGTCCTTTTAAGAAAAGAGATCATTGGTTACATATTTCCCCTTTCTGTCCCTGGCACCTAGCACAGTACCCCGAATACAGTAGAGATTCTTAATGAACTACACAATCCTATTTGTGTTTTGAGAAAGAGTAATTCTATTTTAATTTCTATTTACATTAGCCTTTACATCTTGCCTAATTTTTTTTGTTTAAAAACATGTTTCAACACAAAAACAGTACACATCTGAGAGTATTAACTGTTCAAAGCGGCCATTAGCTGGAGCTGTGCTGCTTGGCTGTTTAATGCAGACAGCGGGAGCTTATTCCCTCAAAGGCTGATGGATGTCTGTAGATAACTTGCTTCTCTTGCCTGTGGCTTGAAATACTTGAATTATGCGTCAGTCCTCCTCACCTTCAGAACATCTCTCTAGTCTGTTCTTGGCCTTGGTTTTATCTAATCAGAGAGTTACAGATGGAATAGCTGAGGCAGTGTAAGCCTGGCTTTTACTCAGACAAGCACTGGTGGGCTGTGACCTTGCAGCCTCCTTGTTTCCATCCAAAATTGCAAAGTTTAATCCCTCACATTCCTTTTTCTGTGCCTGTGTCACTTGCATAATTTCTAAGAACATGGGTTTTATGGCCTGCCTGGCCTTCCCCTCTTCTTTCCTTTACCAGCTCAGATTATGAGTTCTTACCAAAATGTTAAGCTCCATGCTTTGGCAAAGGAATTTCCAAACAAGATTGTCCCTGGACTGCAGACATTTCTTCAAGGGGCACTCTGGCCTCCTCCTCGTGTGGTACAACTTCAAAGGCAAAGAGTCTTTCTATCCTCTCTGGGAAAACAGAGGAGAGAATGGGTCCACAGTACCTGGGAACCACTGAAGAAGCTCCTCTCCTGGTCCCCCTCACCCCTTTCCCTGGCTCTGCCTGTGGTTTTGCTTTGGGAACCTTTTCTTGGGTTCTAGCTGTATCATTCTGCTTCCAGAATTCAACAGGCCGGCAGAGGCAGCTCTTTTCTTCAAGTGGAAGTGTAGCTGAATTATTTATACTCACACCAGATAACAAAGCTTACCCGGTAAATCAGGACCACTAGAGTTTCTACTTAGTTTTTTAAATAGGAACAATGCCTTCTGCCAGATCAAAGAATCTCTAAAGCACCATCCGTGCTCATGTCTGTTCTACATACTTTATTGCTAATGTGAGCTTGGTACAGAATGAAGCATGGAGGAAATGAATCTGGTCTCATTTATATTGTACGACCCTCTTGGTTGCAGGCAACAGAAAGCCCCTGAAGTAACTTGAGCTATGATGGGAGGGGACAACATATGATAGAGACCCCGGGGCATTGTAGGGAACCCAGGAATGGAAGCTACCCTTGGTCTCTCTTCTGCTTTCTACATCTGTGTGTTCTCTCATGCACCTTGGTCTGTTCTAGCAGAATGGAGACTAAGGCTGACAAATAGCACCATGCCCAATATCTGGTTCCTGGGGAAGAGAGACTGTGTCAGCCAAGTATTTAGTGGAATGGCTCTTCTTGAGTCACATGTCCCCCCTTGGTCAACTCATCAGTCTAGAGAGGAGGGTAGAGTGGGTGTGGAGCCTCCTTCACAAACAGGCTGCAGGGTCCGCCTTGAGTCAGGACAAGTCTTCAAGAAAGGGGGTCTAGATTGAAAAGCTACCCCAATCAATATTGGTTATGATTTATATCCCACATTCTTCTAAAAGTATTGTATTTACAAATGGGTATAATGAGACCAGAACTCATTTATAAAGAATATGATGCAAGACAGGGAGAGATGTCAGGGGCAGAGAAGGTAAATCAAGAAGATGGGAAGAAACTTATTTTTTTTTATCTTGCTCTCAATTTTTATTTATTTATTTTTGTTTTTATCTTGTTTTTTTAATATAATTTATTTTATTATCATTAATTTACAATTACATGTGCAATATTACGATTATTAAACTACCCCTTCATCAGGTCCCCCCCACCAACCCCATTACAGTCACTGTCCATCAGCGTAGTGAGATGCTATAGAATCACTACTTGTCTTCTCTGAGTTGTACTGCCCTCCCCGTGCCCCCGCAACATTACATCTGCTAATCGTAATGCCCCTTTTTCCCTCTTATCCCTCCCTTCCCGCCCATTTTCCCCAGTCCCTTTCCCTTTGGTAACTATTAGTCCGTTCTTGGGTTCTGTGAGTCTGCTGCTGTTTTGTTCCTTCAGTTTTTTTCTTTGTTCTTATACTCCACATATGAGTGAAATCATTTGATACTTGTCTTTTTCGGCTTGGCTTATTTCACTGATCATAATACCCTCTAGCTCCATCCATGTTGTTGCAAATGGTAGGATTTGTTTTGGGAAGAAATTTATTTTAATGTGGGATTTCCAAATAAGTAGATTTTTGCAGTCTGGGGCCAATCACACCCAGGATTCCTGAACCAGATTGTTAAAATAAGGAATAGGAAAGATATATGAAATTAAATGTGATCTCTGTATTCTGACTACAGTTTTACATTCTTTCAAATGTACAGGAATACTTTCCCTCCCTATTCCTGGAAGGATCCTCAAGCTGGCAGCAGGGGAGGCAGATGATGAACTGGAGGGGAGGTGCTGCTGTGCCCTTAAACAGGCACATGCTCCCTGGGTAAGAGGCCCCGTGACTCCTGTTGTCTGAGCACAGGGCACGTTACTCCGCTCCAGTCCTGTGTGTGTGCGTGTGCGTGTGTGTGTGTGTGTGTGAATGTCATAAGGGTACATCTGCCACGTGGTCCAGACATTCAGAAGAGGGAGGCATCTGAGCTCTGTGAACAAGGATGTTTTCTCCTGCTTGGGAGAGGCAGGGCTTTGAAGCAGGGTTTCATATTGACCCGTTGTAGGTCTGGGGAGAGGCGACAGGCTGTGAAATGCTTGGGGGCGGGGAGGGGCGAGTCATATGCAGGACTGAGTACTGACCACCGTGGTGTGCTCCTTGAACCTCAGCCTGTCCTCACATTATCCCATGGGCGGACAGCTGTTTGGTGCATTTTCTTAGCAGCCCACATCATCTCCATTTGATAAATGAGGACCACGGGGTTCTAGGAAGTTGGAAACTCTCCAGGGATCCTTTTTCTCTCCGAGGAGAACCATAGCCCTTCTGAGCCCAACCCGGCCTAGCCTGGCTCCGTTACCCGCGGCCTGGGCGCCCGGGCTCGTCAGCTGTTCCTCCAGCGCGGGCACGCCTTTGCCTTCGGACCTGCGCCAGGCTGCTCTTAACCCCGGACACTGTTCTCCCAGTATCCGCCAGCCAACCCCGCCATCTCCGTGGTTTTGCTTACATGTGACTTTCTTACTGGAGACCTGCCTTCCCCGCTCCCTCGCCGCTGCAGCCGCTCGCTCTACCTTGTGCCGCGTTTCGGTAAGCTCGCGCTGCTCTCCAGTGCTTCTGACCTTCTAAAATCCCGCGTTCCCATCTCATTTGTGTTTCTTTTTATTGCCTTCCCCTCCGCACACCCTAACTAGGGTGTTAGCCCCATAATAGCAGAAACAGTCTGCTACATTTCCCGTTTTATCCAAAGCCCCTGGAGAAATGCCTGGCTGATAGCAGATGCTCAGTTAAATATGTGTTGGGGGAATGGAGAGCCTTCCCCAGGAACTGCGAACCACGGAGCCCTGGAGCCTGGGGTCTGCAGGCTGCTTGTGTTCAGGCCACTTGGAGGCGGCTTAATCTCTCATGAAGGGCAAAGTAAAGTGAGAGAGGTGGACCTGGCTCAAATGGGGAATGTCCTGTTTATGAGAGGGAGCTTTATCTGTCACGCCATCTTCTCATGAGGATTCCAGACAGTTTGAGTGTACAAACTGGGACGTGGGGACCCAGTGGCAAAATCGGGATTGACTTGCTGTGTATGGAATTTTCCACCAGCCCAGGCTTACTCCTTTGGCGTGGCAAGAATTACGCCCAAAGGCTTTTATTCCTGAAACTCTGTAACAACAACGTGTATGTTGTTAACATAAGTCTTCAGCGTGCTCCTGTGGGCCGCGGCACCTCACCACCCTGCCAGAGCAGGAGCGCTGGTCACGCTGAAGTGTCAGAAAATATCTGACAGAAAGAACATGTTTGCAGTTTCAGGAAGATACGTCTTTCCTAATGGCACTCTCTCTTTCCTGTCTTCTGTGCCAAATGGTTTCAACGAATCTCTCTTGTTTATTCAGGCAGTGCTTAACAGTTATTAAAATAACTTCATCAGAATGATGAAGGAACAACAGTTCCTTCCATTGTTATTTATGATAATATTATTGAGGCTCCAGTTGAGGTGAGCAGATCGACCAGATATTTATTGTTCTCTGTCCTGTTTACCTTGCCACGTTGTTATTTTGAGTCTCATTGCAGAATGCTGGGTACACGCCTTTGATGTAATTGTTATTTTTTAAGCAGAGGATTGAAAATGTCCATTTAGGAGATAGCTGTGAACTTTAATGTAGACTCATATATAACTGCCTCCTTTTATGAATAGAAGTAGTGGAGGGTGGTAGACATGTATGTATAGTTTAAACAACTTATTTTTCAAAAATACACAAGCTGAAATTTGCTTCAGAGAGAATTTACATAGCTGCCAAAATGCCCATAAAAGAAAAGCTGTCCTTCATAAATGCCACTAGATCTCAAGCCAGTTATATGGTCGGCACCCCAGAGTTACCTCTGTTGGAGAGGACATAAGATGGAGTTTGAAGAGCTACTGTCCACGTAGAAGATACCAGAAACATGGCATCATTCTTAAGGCCTCTCTCTTTCTGTCCTTCACCCGTGTGCACTATGTCCCCCATGACCATATCCAGTCACCATTGGAAATGTCAGTTTTACTTCAAATAGCCTCAATTCCATCTGTTGCCTCCCATTTCAGTCCAGGACACAATCAGGTCTTGTCTTCGTGACCAAAGCTGCCTCCTTCTAGTCTCTGCGTGTCCACTCTGGACTCTCTCTGATCTTTCCTGCAGCATAGGACAGACATTGTTTTTCCAAAGCCCAAATCTGATAAAGGCCCATCTCCTCACTGAACCCCAGCCTCCTGCACACAGATGGTCCTTAAATGGCTTCCCATTGCTCTTAGAGTAATGGCAGAATTCCATAATGTGGCTTGCAGGGCCCTGCTGGGGCTGGTCCACACCTGCCCCTCCAATTGCAGACTTGCCATACCTGACCCTCGCCCCATCCTTTGGGCACCATCCAAACCGATCACCTTTTTACTTGCGGTTTCTCTGACCAAAGGGCCTTTGCACATTCTCCTCCTCTGCCTGAAACAGTGGTCCTTCTTTCCTTTGCCAGTTAATGTCTTTTCATCTTTCAAACCCCAGGTCATTCAGCCCTTATTTAGGGAAGCTTCCTAGACTGGTGTCCAGGCCAAATCCTGTCTTACAGTCTGTATCAGCCTTATTTTCTCCTCCATCCAAAGGCAGTTTTGTCTTTTATGCTTTATTTGATTAAAAGGGCTCTCTCTTACTGGACTGTAAGCTAACTGGAGGCAGGAACTGTTGCTATTCTTTTATTTCATTTATCACGAGAAAAGTAGTGCCTAGTACAAGTACGAACTCAAGATTATTTGAAGATTGTAGATGCGTGGATGAATGGAGAGAACTCTTTTTTGTGTCAGCTAGAATGAAGTACTGGTCCATTTCAAAGATGTTGATGGCTCACTGAGGATGAAAACAATAGGTATAGGGACAGGTCTGCCTTTCCTAGGCCTCAGAGAAAAGCGGACAGATGTGCCCCTCCTGGCAGAAGCACCCTGTCGCATCCTAGTCTCCAGCCGCCTGGGGACGTCCTCGGGCTGTTTTCCTCTCCAGCTTCTCCTGAGGGCTGACTTCTTGCTTTGCTAAGCCTGGCAGGCTCCCATGCACATGTCCCTGTTTCCACCTAGTGCCAATCTCACTTCTAGTCAGGAAAACATACCTTTCTTTGCATTGAACATCAGGAAATCAAAGGAGCATTTTGAGCCCTGGGGCAAGAGGTTCAGTATAATTCTCCATCCCTTATTTGGCTGGATGAACATTTTATGTACATTTTTAGGACAGTATTAAAATGGTTTGCGCATGGGCTGAGGGGTCAGATATCCGGAACCAGCCAGCTCAGGCACCTTTGGGCTCTTGGGAGACTTACTTAGGATTTCTAATACGTTTCCTTATCTGTGAGAGGGGGGAAACACAGTGCCTACTGTGTGGGACACTTTAGATCAGTTCGTCATCCATTAGTAATACAGGGCCACATATATAATTAAGTGTTCCCATAACTGTATTTAAAAAAGTAAAATGAAACAAATGAGTTTAATTTTAATAATATATCTTATTTAACCCAATGTATCCAAAGTATTATCATTTCAGCGTGTAACCAATAATAAAACAACTATTAGTGGGATATCTTACATTTTTATTCAGGGTATGTCTTGAAAATCCAGTGTGCATATAGCACTTGCTAGCACGTCTCAGTCTGAACCAGCCACATTTCATAGCTAAGCAGCTTGTGGCTGCAGTATTGGGCCGTGCTGGTTCAGGTCATTCATATAAAACTCAGTACCCAGTTCATACTTAGCATTCAACAAATATTGGCAAAATTGTTATTTAATTTAAAACATCAAAAGCTGAGAGGGACAAACAATGGTACTGTTTGCATATACAACCATGTGGGACGATGCCTCAGGTCTGTTTTTATTTGTTTCAAAGGAATAAAGGGTTGACTTCAGTGTTCTTGGCCGTCCAGTGCAAGCTGGCCTCTGGGTCTCAGAGTGAGGCCGGTTTGGTGGCTTATGGTCTCTCTTCGTGGGGATGTGGGGAAGGGGAAACGCCGTGCACCTCAAATGCTGCGTGATATCTCTGTTTTTTTTTCTCTTCTCTGTTTAATTATTCAAAGCTGGGACAACTTGACTTTAAAATAAAACACATGGGCTGAGAGTAACCGGGAGGACGTTTGCTAGTGATGTAGCCCAGAAGGCATGTGTGCATGGAGGCCCTGGCTCTGTACCACTTGCTTGCTTAGTATTGAGTGTGTTCCTTGACTTCAAATTCAGTGTTCTTTCTCCAAATTCTTAAAACTTGTTTGGAAATTCACAGTTTAAACAGGAAACATTGGAGCAAGATTCTAAAGGAAATTGTGTCTTCTTTAAATTCTGGGTTTTTTTTCTTTCTCCTCTTAGTGGAGAACCATTGGTTTCCAGCATGTTTATATGATCTGTGAGAAAAAAAAGAGTTTTCAAAGTCTTCCCAGAAGGGAGGAGAACTCTGTCTGAGGAGGAGAAAGTTGAACCGTCATTGAATTCACCCGCTTCTGCTCCACACCACTGCTGACACCAGCATGGGGAATTGTTGTTCTACATCGGTTCTTTCGTGAGGGAGAGATTTCCATCTTTTTACCTCTTCAGCACTTGCTGGGGGAGCTATGCTGTCCCGGTCGTCTCCCATATAATTCTAACCTAATGCCTCAACCTTGTGTCCCACGAGGGAGAATGGGACTTGATCAGGACTGGTAAGGACACGTGCTGTGAGGTGGAGTCCCCCGGGTTCGAACCTCCGCTCCTTCACTCAGAAGCTGGGTGCCTCTGAGCAAATCAGGCTGGGTAAGCCTCATTTTTCTTTCTTAAAATGGGGTTAATAATAGGGCCTTTTTCAGAATTAAATTTTTGTGACGCTTGAGAGAGGCACTGCATACAGATCACTAGGCAAAGAGCCCAGCTGGTGACAATGAGAAACGAGCGTTGGCGACGGGGCAGGGCCCTTCCCTGGCTGCAGGGCTGCTGCCGCAACATCCCCCCGCTGCTGTGGGGACGCTGGGCTAAACACTGCCGGGGAGCTGAGGGGGCGTCTGTCCACGAGGGGCATTAGCATTAGAAATCAGGCGTTTCTCTGGGATGAGTTTTGATGTCAATATGTGTCAAGTGCCGTCACTTCTCTGTCTGAAGGAATCCGGTGTACACGCTCGTCATTTGTTACCCGATTGTGCCCAGGACGTATGAATAGGAGATCAACATGCTGAATTGCTTTATTTTTTAGCAACAGAATCACAAAGACCTGTGAGTTGTTTGGGGGATTGGCACATTCGTTGGTTTGACTGGGAAACAGAGAAATAGCCATGTGACCTGGGCGGTAGAGGAGCTGACCACCGTTTTCTGTTGCGATCTTGAAGACAAGATATCTTTCTAAACATTTTTCAAATCTGTAAGAGGAAAAGTTGGGAGAAAGAGGTCTTCGGTGTTTGCCAAATCAAGCACTTACTGACAGTTTTCTGTGTAGGGGCTCCGAATGTTCTGTGTATGATATTACTAGGGTCAGGTAACTGTGGGATATTTGGGAAGTTCTGCTTTTCGAAACACCACCCCATTTTCAGGGCAGTCAATCATCTGTGTTTTCTCAGTCCCTCCTTCCCTCTACTCCTGCTGTTTTCCCAGCCCCTTTGGAATTTATTAGCTGATGCCTATAAAGCGTGCACAACTCCCCCGCAAACAGCAGAAAACCTCACCAGGTGGACAGGTCTCAGATTTCCCTGAAACTGAAAGATAAACCACCTCATTCCACTTTCCCTGCACACTCCTCTCACCGGGCAGCTTTCCTGACATTTCACTTAATCAAGATGTTAGTAAAATAAACAGTTTGCACTGCTGCCATCAGACTGAAACTGCTCATCAACCTGCCCACTCTCTTTTCAGTGTTTGGAAAGGAAATTCAGGGTTACTATTGATAATAAAGATGAGGAATAAGATGTGCCTTTCCTCATGGCCAGTTACACCCAGGCCTGATCACTGAGCTCTTCACAGGCAGACAGCCTGCACAATGGTCATCAACCCTGTGACACCCTGATTATAAGACACATGTACGGTCAAGGACAGAAAACATTATGCGATAATCCCAATTTCAGAGATGTTAAAATATGGGAAGGAAGTGTGTATATGTGAGCAGATGGAATACAGTGAAAACTAACTGAAAAGGGTCGTCCCTCTGGTTTCCAGCTGCTTCCCCGAACTCAGTGCCACCACTGGGAGCATTGTGAGGCACGAAGTTCATTATGAGAGGCACCTTTGTGCTGGGTTCTTCTTTAACTCAATCTCATGTTATCTGTGTGCCCCATGAAGCTCTGGCACTCCCTGAGTTGAGAGCAAGCCAAGTTGTGGAAGCCTGTTCAACTCCTAGAGAAGTATTTAGGTTTTTCTGAAAAAAGAAGCATCCAGGAACTTCCTTTGGGTCACTCTGGACTTGGTAAGATTCAGGTCTTGGAAGGAGTGATAAAGAGCTTGCTGAGACACTGCGGCTTCCGCGGGCCCTCCCCGACCTGGCCCATTTCTCAGTTCATTCCCCGGTTACCCTTTTTCTAGCAAACTCTGGGCTTGGGCTTATGGGGGCATGCATTGTTTCCTCTCCTGTCCTAAAAGGCAGCATTAAACACTATTGATGTCTCTGATTTTACTCAAGCTCCTACCTTACTATTAGTCTTCATAATCTGAGTATATAGCATGATGATTTGATATACATTGTAAAGGGGTTCCCCAACCTCAAGTTATCAACACATCTGTCACCTCACGTAACTACCTTTTTTTTTTTTTTTTTCGAGAACATTTAAGTTCTCTCTTAAGCAAATTTCACAGTATTACCAACTATAATCACTGTGTTAAACAGTTGACTCTTGGACAAAGTGAGGGTTAAGGGACCGTGATCCCACCACACACAGTCAAAAAATCTGTGTCTAACTTTTGACTCCCCACAAACTTACTAGTAGCCTACTGTTGATTGAAAGCCATACCAATAATCTAAACAGTTGATTAAAACATTTTTTATGTTACATGTACTGTATACTGTATTCTTACAATAAAGTAATCTAGAAAAAATAAAATGTTTTTCCAGAGTTTTACAAATCTCCAAAAAATTTTTCCGTGTATTTGTTCACATGTAAGTGGACCTACTCAGTTCAAACTTGTGATGTTCAAGGGCCGACCGTCATTATATCTTCAGGCCTCAGTCATCTTACGGTTGAAAGTTTGTACTCTTTTAAAACCACCCTCTCCCTATTTGCTCCACCCTCCCAACCCCTGACAACCACTTTTCTACTCCCTGTTTGTATGAGTTCTACTTACTTATTAAGGTTGACATATAAGTGGTATGATACCGTGTGGTGTGGTGTTTATATTCTCTGTCTGGCTTATTTCCCTTAGCATCATGCCCTCTAGGTTCATTCGTGTCATTGCAAATGACAGGATTTCCTTCTTTTCTAAGATTGAGTAATATTCCCGTGTTATATATATACACCATGTTTTCTTTACCCGACCTTGTAATAATTTTAATTCAGGTTATTATAGTATTCCTTTTCCTGTTAGAGATTGTTACTCAGATTTTAGAGAAAAGTATTTTATCAGCCAGGTAAAAGTGACAAAAGAATTGATTGAAAACTTTTCTATTTGTATTTGTGTCAGTAGAAACGCGGCATTTACCCTTACACTTACACTTCTTTTCCTTTCTTTCAGTTTTTGGGAATTGCATTTCTTGGAATTGGACTGTGGGCGTGGAATGAAAAAGTGAGTTGAATCTCATGAAAATGCACACAATTTGGTTGTTAGAGGCTGCATGCTATATGTTGTTTCCTTTTATAACTGCGGAGTGTAAAGAAACGTGGTTCTTTAACAAAAGAAAGTGTTTCTTGGAACATAGTCATGTTTCAAAGACTCTTTAGGCATTATCAAAATAATTATAAAAGTAACAATACATGTGCACAACAGAGAATGTGTGTATTGGAATTTTATCAGTTAGCCAGAGATAAATGTTCCCATGAAACATTGCCTCACTCTGGCCTAAGAATTCAGTAATGCTTATAAATATCACTGTACTACTTGTAGCCTTTTTTCTCTTTTATTTATTGTTAACCTTTGGATGGTTACTCAAGCCATAAAGATGATTTTTTTAGTGTGAATGTTACGTGATAAGATGTTAGCATGTTTCTTGAAGGAAGCTGGGTATAGTTCATGTCTGAATAACAGATAAACTTGATGTTAATATTAAAGAATGTGAGTACTTGTCTGCTGATCCCAAGTATTTAGGAATATTCAAAATTTATGATCAAATGCAGTATAGTGAAAGGAAAAAGTCTATAACTGTGAAGTAGCACACTCTAGGTTACGGTGACCCTGCAGTGTTCTGGGTGGCTGGTCTCTAGGCTACACGCTCACACCCCACCACCCTGTGTCCACTGCTCCACTTTATTTCCCATCCACACCTTTTAATTTTTTCTCTATAACATCCCTACTGAGGTCAAGCCCTGGAATTTAAAAACAAATACAAACTCCTTTTTTCTTCCTTCTTTGGAAATGAAATCATTGGCAGCATTTTATCTATCCTGGTATTTGGCTCCATAGTAAAGGTTTGTTATCTCTCACCTTGTAAGAGTGAGGGGAGAGTATATGGATTGGGTCAAATCTGTAAACTAAGAAGTTAGCTTAAATTTTCCCAGAAGACCATTCTCTTATCTCTTTAGTATTTCATCCTTTGAGTTTGGCCACAGCCTGAAGCCAGGCATTTCTTTGAAGTGTGATTATGTATTAAGAAAGGCAAGAAAAATTAAGAGAGTCCAGCAAGCAAAAGCCCCTCAGATGCCAGTAGGAATTTCCACAACTAAAACAATGTTCAGACAGATTGCATCAAGTAAAACTAAACCCTGAATTTTGAAATTGAAGCACCCTGTTTATTTACAAAATACTTCTACAGCATGTAGAATGTGTGAACGGAAAATGAACCACCTTCCAGCAACATTACGAGGCAGGGTGGTGATTATATATGAAGGGAGACAAATTAAGTTCTCAAAACAGAGATTATTTTATCTCAGGGAACTTTCTGTTGAATACTGGTCTTTTGGATTACGATTAGCTTCTGCCTCAATCCCCTTGTAAGTTTAGAGATTCCTATTGGTGGAATCACACAAATTCCACATTTAGAAGCCCACTGGTTGGTTCAGTGCCGGATAACACAGCTTTTTATAACTGTCCTTTAATCCGAGTCCATTTCTATCTGCTTTGCAAACATGCTGGAAGGCATTAAATGAACTAATTGTCTATTTTAACAATAAGCAGACCATTGGTCATCTTGAAGAAAATTTTTTCTCTTTGTGAAATATAATTCTCTTTTTGTTTCATCAGTTGCCCCATATCTCTTCTCTGATAAAATCACAAGATTTCTAAAAGTGGGAGTGTCACGCAAATGTCAGAGCAAGGGAGTGATATGGGCCTTCAGGATGAAATAGCAAGTCTCTGCTGTCAGGGCCGCTATCAGTAAATGGAGTTCCTCTGGAGAGCTGACGTTACTCAGCTCCTGTGTAGCAGAATCTGTGAGCTGGGGCCAGATGGAGGTGGCAGAGGGAAAAGGACATGCAGCACCTCCATTTGGTGCACCTGGGCCATGGGTGTGGGCCCTGCACGTGAGACACAGCACAGGGTGATCCAGGGTCCCTGCCCCTGTGGAGCTGACATCTAGCGGGGGCTCTGACAATAAGCAGTTAACTATCAAGATGTATGCGTTTAGGTCCTGGTGAGTGCTATGGAGAAATATAGGGTGTAGGGTAAGAGCTAGAGTGGTGGGAGAAGGGGTCTTTTTTAGGCAGAGTAGCTGGGAATGGTCCCCACCTTAGAAGGTGGCATTGGAGCTGAGACCTGGATGAGGTAAGAGGGATCTGCAAAGCACTTGGAGAACAGCATTCCAGGCAGAGGGAATAGCAAGTGCGGTGGCCCTGAGTCAGGGGCTTGGTGATTCTGAGGAACAGGAAGAAAGCCAGTAGGACTCGAGGGGAGAGAGCAAAGGCAGGAAGAAGTAGGAGATGTGGCAAGAGAGCCAGGCAGAGGCAGAGCAGGCAGGGTTCTGAGGAGTCTGGATGAGAGGAAGTCACCAGGGCATTTTGATAAGGGAGTGTCCTGATCTGGCTTTGGCTTTAAGACCACTCTGGTTGCTGTGTGGAAAAAAATACATAGCTTTGGGGCTGAACAGACCTGAGTTCAAATACTGGCTTCTCCACATACCACCTGGGTGATTTCGAGCAACTTGTTACTTTCTCTGAGATGCCCTTCCCTCTTTGTGCACTGGAACACTGTCGCCACATAGAACTGTAAGGATTACATGAGATGGCCCCCAAGACAGTGCCTGGTATAGTTTCTTGGAGACGTGTCTTCCTCTCCTGGATGCATGACTAGAGTATGTCCACTTCTACATGGGGGTAAGGGCAAAATGGCGGCTTGGGGAGCTGCTTCAGATTTTAGGCGAGTTCTAGGATCTGATCCAGGGGCCAGAGAATTGGTCTCTGAAGGAGGGTGTGGCGTGCGGTGATCTCCTTGGTAACTGTAAAGGCCACTCTGTTGAAGCACTTTGGATGAACTTCTAAGCAGGACCAGGCCCCTTGTGGGTTAATGTTCTAAGGCGAACCACAGCTGGCCAAGGATGGTGAGCGCCATGTGCCTGCTGGGCCAGTGACCACAGCCCACGGGTCGGTAAACTCCCCCAGCGGAGATGTGGCGACAGTAACTGAACTCGGTCACAGCTGGGAGGACCAGATTTCCTTATTAGATGGCTTTACACATTTTTATATGGAGTACAGAAATCATGGAGGCAAAAATTATTACCCACCATACTTACTTAAAACCAGGCTGAATTTTAAACCTAGGGCTCATATTACAGTTGAGTAGTAGACATAATAACTAAATAATTCATTTTGTCTAAATTCCAAATTGACTGTGAAGATGCAAAGGATGACTGTCTCCAGAAGAAACTGGTTTATGAGCAGTTTTTCAGAAATAATAGGATCTGCTGTTTTAGAAGGAACATTACCAATTATGTAGCATGAATCAGCTCTACAACAGGCCTGACAACATCCAGCCATCATCAACTCATTCATTCAAATAACAGTTACTGAGCACGTAGCATGGATGGGGCTTGTACTGGACTCTGGGGATGTAATTCCTCAGGGAATTTACAATCTGGAAATGATGCATATATGCATAAAATGTGTACATATACACATAAAATAATACACTGCAATAAATGCTAATTTGGAGTGTATATAAGTTTAACCATTCGAACAGCAAAGTACTCATACTTCTGTCTCTGTGGGTTACTCTTACTGCTGGAAAGACCTTCCTTCTACTCAAGTAGAATCAGTGTCCTACTGGTTTTTACTCCTTGATCGTGGATCTACCCTCTTGGATCCCACAGAGTAAGTCCTTCTGCATGTTGGCCCTTGATGTATTCAGGGTGGAGGCCTTGTTCCTTCTGAGTTTCCTGGCTAAACAGTTTCCTGGTTTTTGGGGTGAAGCCTTTTTACCGTGCTGGTCTTGCTCCTCTGACCTCCTCTAGTGTGTCCTCTGTACCAGTGAGAGGGGGCTCGAGGGGCCATAGAGGGTATGGCTGGATTATATCCCTTCTCCCCTCCGCTGCTGTTAGTGCAGCTTTGAGATCACACTGTTGATCACTGAGAATCCTAAGTTGGTCTCAGATCCAACTAGGGTTACCCTGCCCACCTCACATCTGGCTGCTTGTTTCAGAGTCAAATGTGAGATTCCACATTTACCCCGCTGTTGACCAACACATCCCACCTACCACTCAGCTTGGTTTTAGCTGTACATTTTGGTCAACCTCCCCCCTCCGTTTCATTTCTCACTCAGACCTTCCTTTAGCTCCTTGCCCCAGCACCACCTGGGGAAATTCTGATTCAGTAGGTCTCAGGTGGACACTGGGACAGTCTGTTTTCGTAAGCCTCCTAGATTGTTCTTGTTGCATTTGAGTTCAGTCATCCCTAATAAAATCCACTGATATGTCGAACAGGCCAAGGAAAGAGCCCAGTGACATGTCACTAGAAATTTCCTTTGGGGTTGACACTCATTCACTTATGTGTGCCCTTGGGTGTCATCAGTCCAGCAGTACCTAATCCATCTACTTGTCCTTACATCAGACTGGTTTTCTGCAGCTTGTCTTTGTAGATAGACTATATGCTTTGCTTTATGTCTGATTAACCAGCCTAGGGACTTAGTTGAACCTGGTACTTTCTTACTGAATCCATGCTGTGTTCTGGGGCACATTATTTGCTTCTCCAGGTACTCAGAAACTCGTATCGGCACAGCAAGGACTAAGGCACGGCTTATCATTCCTCCCTTCTAGAAACACTCTCCTCACTTGGCTTCCGAGATACCACACTCTCCCAGGCTTCCTGCCTCACAGCCAATGCCTTGTCACACTCCTTTGCTAATTCCAGCATACTCCCCTGACCTCTGAATGCTGGGGTGCCTCAGGCTTGGCCCTCAGACCTCTTCTCTGTCTTCACTCGTGCTCTAGGAGAGCTCATCCAGGCTTGAGGCTTCGAATGCTGTCAGTCACTGATGACTAGTTTAGACCTTTGTTCTTGAGCTCACCTGAGCTCCAGACCCAGTGACCTACCCAACGTCCACTTAGATGCCCCGCGGGCTTCCGAAACTTAACAATCCTGATTTCCCCCTTCAAACCTCCTTTCCCCAATTGCAATAAACAGCTCTGTCCTCTGGCTTGCTTGGGTACTCCTGACACCGTTCTTTCTTTTCTTCTTATACCACATTCAGTCTATGAGCAAATGCCATAAGCTGTGCCTTGCAACTGTATTGAGGACCTGATTTCTTCTCAGCACCTCCACTGTTAACCCTGGAAGCACAGGGGTCTAAGCTGCCAGCACGCCTTGCCTGCTCTACTGCAAACCCTCAGCGGTTTCCCTGCCTCTGCTCTTGCACCCCAACTCCCACCCCAGGTCTGTCTCTGTGCAGCAGCCAGAGTGACCCTTCTAAAATATAAGACACCCTGAAACTTCCCTGCTCTAGGTTTTCTAGTGAGCTTACCATCTCACTGAAAGATGTATATGGTGCCCTGTTACTTCTGGGACCTTATTTCCCACACTCTGCCCTCCCCAGCTGCACTCTAGCCCCCACTCATCACCTTGCTACGCCTCCAAATTCTCAAACATAATTCCCTACCCCAGGGCCTTTGCGCTTGCTCTCCAACCTGATAGGCTGACCCCCTGAGACGCACACTGGCACTTTACTTCCTGATGTCCGTTTAATTGTCAGCTTTATACACAGGCCTTCTTGGCCTGTCTAAAGTAGCCATTCTCACCCCACCCACAGGGCTTTCTTCCCATTTTTCTGTGCTTTTCCCCTGTGCGGTTCCATAGGATTTACCACACAGTAGGTATTAGAAAAATATTGCTCGTTAAAGAATGAATAAGCAAATGAATGATGAAAGCGTTCTTTTAAACCTCTGCTATTTTGTAGCCTTTATGGTTCAGTTATAGAAGTCTCTGGATGCCTCAGGTCTCTAGTTAGTGTACTGGCTTAACAGTTCTTACAGCTTCCAAGGTGGAATTTGGAAAATTACATGTGGTTTCTGATGTCTGATTTGATAGTGGTATAATGTTAGAAACAACAAATGCATCAATTCTGGATGTCAGGAAAGAAAGTAACCATTTATTTCCACCATAAAAATGGCAATCTCTATATCATTGTCTCATTTGTGGAAAAATTAGGCAACCCTTCCTTTTCCATTTAGCCCAGTGTTTACTTAGTTTTTGGGTGGAGGAGACGCAGTGATGACCACTAATAGCCTTGATGAGGGTGCTGCCAGCGGGAGCTTTGGGTGGGGAGGGAGAGCGCCCCCACTGGTGTTCAGTATGAGTGTGAGATTCCCCTCCTGCCCCCCTAACACAGCACCAGCCTACTGCACGAAGGTGCCAACGGCCTGGCTTGTCCAGCCTGAAAGCTCCTTGAGGGCAGGAGCCTGTGTTTATGCTCGGTTCTAGCCCCATCCCTCCTACGCTGTGGATGCCCAGAACATGCTGTGACTAAGTGAATGAGAATATGCAGAAGAGCTTGATGCATTGTAAAAGACTACACAGGAAAAAATAGCTGCTTATAAAGGGCTTTCATTTTCACTTCTGTTGTCTCTGGGCCTCTAGGTCAACCTGCAAGAGGAGGATGCACTGCTGTTACAGAGGTGGGGAAACTGAGCCCCAGAGAGGTCACCCCGGAAGCCTGGCCCTCTGCCCCATGCCCTCTCAGGTCCTGTCCTCCATTACGCTCGCCAGGCCAGGCTCTGTAGGGAGCGGGCTGGAAGGGAAGAGTAGCTGCTCGGCCCTGACCCCAGCAGGGCCGTGGGAATTAGAAGAGCTCCACACCATGGCTTTCTCCTTGGCTTTCCTGGGGACAAGGATCGTTCTTTCCCTGGAGGCTTTCCCCTGACCACAGTCTGTCACTGGAAGTCTCACTTCAAAACCTTCCAGTGGCTTCTTGTCTCACCTTAGAAAAACTGACCCTGTTTTCCCAAGAAGGAGAATGAGAGACAGGGAGATTCGGTGGTTCAGGCAATTCACAGCAGCGGCTCTGGGAGGGTTTTCCTAGCTGGATGGAGGCAGCAGGTAGAAGTGGTTACTCAGATCACTTGAACAGAAAAATGTATGCCTTGGCTTTGAAATGACTTCGAGGAGACATTTCTGAGGTGCTGTCTACTCTGAAGATTTCATTTTATTGACTGAAATGTAGTTAAGTTTGTCTGCATCCCTCTTCCTTGGTTATCCAAGGAATCCCCTCAAGTTCTCTGTTGTAGCTAAAAGCCAGAAAACCAGACAGCTCTTGCTCAGTGCCCGGGTACCTAGGGATGATTTGGTGTGCTGTAATCAGCAGTCAAAAAACGCATGAAATATACCTGAAAGTTCGTCTTTCTCTTTTCATACGTCCCTCTAAACTTAGAGGGATTTCTCAGGAATGAGAATCCAGGTGGGTCCGAAGCTCCGTGACTCTGCCGTCCACTCTCGGATGCCGTAGTCCTGCTCTCCCTGTGAAGCCCAGGTCCAGGCCCAGGCGTTACACGGGGCTGGAAACCTGACTTTGCCTTCCGGGGCTGTCCCTTGCCCGGCTCCGCCTGCCTCGGCCCCTGCGGAGGGACAGGTGAGGCCTGGGCCTCTGCGCCTGCCTGCTGCCCTCCGCAGCCCCAGCGGCTCCTCTGGCCACTTCCTGCCGGGCAGTCAGGTGGGGCTCAGCTCCCTGGGCCTGGCAGATGGTAAAGGGGGTGCTATCTTGGTTTTTCTGAAGCTTCCCTGCTGAGTCCTTCTCCCTAGTGGTTTCCCTGAGCTTGAGGATATTTTTATTCTAGGTGGCCCCCTGGCACCGTGCTCAGACCTGGCCACCTTCCTCAGCCGGTGTTCCTCTGACTCGGCCTTCGCAGGGCTCCTCTGCTCCCCCACGCTGCCTCTTCTGATGCTCCGGGGAAGCAGTGAGACTTGAAGGCCACAGCCTCCTTCCTGGGCAGAGTCAGGCCCAGTGCCGTGTCCCCCATGGTCTTCTTCTTTTTTTTTTTTATTAAGGTATTATTGATATACACTCTTATGAAGGTTTCACATGAAAAAACAATGTGGTCACTACATTCACCCATATGATCAAGTCCCCCCCATACCCCAGTGCAGTCACTGTCCATCAGTGTAGTAAGATGCCACAGATTCACTGTCTTCCCCGTGACCCCGACACCATGTGTACAAACATAACGCCCCTCAATCCCCTTCTCCCTCCCTCCCCACCCACCCTCCCCAACTCCTCCCCTTTGGTCACCACTATCCCATGGTCTTCTTGAAACTCCTCACTAGGTTTAGGGTAAAAAGCCCCTGGACAGCGGAGCCGCACAGCAGCCACTTTCTCTAGAGAAATCTCAATCCCCTCACTCAGTCCTCCCTTCAACCCCATTTTTTATCCATTTGATTATGCTGAGGTGTCCAAGGAAAAGTTCTTCTTTGGCCGTGGTGGGGGGTGTGGAGTGGGAGGAGGTCTTTGTCTTCTGTTCACTCTGGTTTTCAGGTAATGGTCAGTAAAGTCTGAGGTAAGAATGTTATCCTAACATCACATTACATATTTTTCTTAAAATTTTAGAAGCAGGCGTCTGATGTTACATTGGATATAAGAATCCTCTTGCCTTACTGCTTGCTCTTTTCAGACAGAAGAGCATTGTGGTTGAGACCTTGCTGTGGGGCCCCGGGGCCTGGGCTCCAATCACTGCTCTGCCACTTTCTTACTCGGTGACTTTGCCAGTTCCTCCAGTTCTGGGTCTGTTGCCTGCCATTCCTACCTGGTAGGTTTACTGTGAGGCAGAAGTGGTCCAGGAAGCCCCCTGGCATAGGGTCGAGGTCCAGCAGAGTGCCTCTCAGGTCCCTGTTCCAGCTCTCAGCACAGAGCCTGTCCCCTGCTCCCATGGCATCCACCTGCTTCCCCAGGAGTGAGCTTTCTGAATGCACAAATGACCTGGGCCTTTCTCTGCTCAAAATGACTTCAGATTCAAACCCAGCCCTGCCCCGCCAACCTTAGTCTCCTGTCACCACTTGTCACACTCAGGCGTAGACCCCTAGTGGGCCAGGTCCTGTGACTTTGTCTCTGTACCTGCTGACATGACCTTGTGCCCCTGCATATGTCCCTGTCTATTTCTCCAGTCTTTTGCACATACATGTGAGAATATCTGGGGAGTGGCTAGGAACATACTGCATTCCCCAAAAGTGACACTTTTGCACGTGGCAGTCACTCACCCCAGGGTGGCGACAGTGGTGTCCCAGTGGCACAGCTGGCCTCCCGGGCAGCTGCTTGATTGCAGGGTTTTATGGAGACCTGAAGGATGACCGCTCCTCCCCACCTTTCCCCTCCCCAAAAGCAGTTCACGGCCCTTTTTTATCTGTAAGAAAGGATTACATAAATCTCACTGAGGACCTTTTCTGACAAGAAACAAATGGGAAACCATGTGCCTTTAAAGCAGCTGATATTCCTTTAACCTTGCACCTCCTTGCCTGGCTCTGAGTAATGCCGTCCCATGCTCTTACACCTTCCTGGACTGCTCAGGGCCCACCGAGGGCCCGTTTTTTTCTTGGTCTGAGTCCTCTCTCTGAACTCTACGGCGGTTCATTAGACAGATGGGTGTTTTGGGGTTTGCAGAGTTGCTTCACCCTGTAATGTTCTTTGAGGCTTTTTGATGAATTGTTAAGGGGCTAGTTTCTCTGGGGCTTCAGCTTGGTCTTACGTGGATATTGCTTAAATACGCATCTCCAGCCCTGTAGGACCACCACTTTCTGAGAAGCTCATTGTCTTCAGATGTCCTCTCTTGTTTTCCTTTTTCAAGTAGGGAAATGCTTCTCTCCCATTCACTCCAGGAAAACTGCTGCCAGTTCCACCCCGGTAGGGTCTGGTTTGCAGAAGGGTGGCTGAATCAGGACCCTGTCTCATAAATCTCAAGGGGTCCATCTGGCTTGGCTTTGGCATGCATTCCATATGCCTGTCTTTCTGTTTCTCATCCAGCAGTTGGAAGGAATGTGCTTGTATATGCCAAATCAGAAGAGTCCCAGACCT
This sequence comes from Smutsia gigantea, assembly GCA_032199065.1. NCBI lineage: Eukaryota > Metazoa > Chordata > Mammalia > Pholidota > Manidae > Smutsia > Smutsia gigantea. Next base: position 117,940 of record JAVSCE010019214.1, read on the forward strand.
TAGGGGCTTATTAATGCTCTTTTTGCCTTTCTCTTCTGTGTGAGTTGAGAGAGAAGAGACTAAGCTTGCCAGGTGGCACACAGAGGACGCTCTGTGCTGGTTGTAGAAAAAAACACAGACGCTCCTGAGGTTTATTGGCTTGAAACCCTTTTGGACTTCTGTTTGCTTTTCATTTCTTCACACATGTAGAACCCTCTTACAAGAAATGGTTATACTCAGAATATATTCCTTCGTTGTGGAACCGTGGGGGGAAGGCTTAATTCCAGAGATAGTTGAATGACTGAGATGCTGATGAGCTGATGGAGGCCAGAGGGAAGGTGGACTGATTTCTCACATTCTTACTGAGACAATGCTCATCAAACCAGTGAACGACAAGATCACACAGGAGTAGGACATGGTTCAGTAACTGGGCACTTGTGCAGAAGTGCTGAGTCCTTGACGTCCAGCATGCCCAGTCAGCTCCTTGGCCACCCGGGCATCCCTGCCCCTGGTTCAGGGCGCCACCGTCATGGAGACATGGCCACTGACTGCTCTGCACGCTCACCGCTATTGACTGGTGTCTCACTGCCCTTTTCTCTACTGCACCACCTCTGTGTAATCGCAGCCCCCACCTACTCACGGCTTCCGCCTACTCCTGGTCTTTGCTTGTTCATGAAAGTTCTCCCTTCCGCTTTCACTCTGAGTGTCAGTGACTTCTGCTCCCCCAGGAAAACGATCTGATTGGCAAGTGAGTTCCTCACCTCCATTAGGCATAAGCATCACACAAGGGTGTGGCTTTCATTAGAGGGCCCAGCAGGGCAAGTACCAGAGTAAATAGATTCCTCTCTAGTGCAGTTGGGTTAGACACCCTTCTGTGTCTTTCTGTAGCATCTAATGCTTTCCTCTTGGTCTAATAATACAGTGATGATGATGGAGATGGTGAAAAACTTACTGAATTCTTATGTGCCAAGCATTTAGCATAATATTTATATTTAGTTGGATTATTTTCCTCATCCTTAAAATAACCTTATGACATAGGGTACCATTTCACTGATGTGGAAATTGAGACTTAGAGGAGTTTGGTAACTACGGGGATCACACAGGTGGTAAGTGGTGGAACTGGGATTCTGGGCAGGGTGTCTGCACTGCAGTGTCCTGTCTCTGCCCTGCGTGTGGCCCTGCCAGCCCCTCTCTTGCTGTGTGTTAGGGTTCCAAGGGGAACGGTAGGCCTTCCAGGGGGCTGGAGCACTGTGCAGGATGGAAAGCTCCCTGCCGTACTCCAGAGGCTTGTCTAAGTGGCTGGAATATCAGTCTCCCTTTTACCAGGATGGGTGGACACGGATGCGTCTTTGCTTGTTTGCTCTCCTCTTCTGTTATAGTGATAGTACCTCCGACATGTTCCATTGATGTGTCTTATTTGTTAGAC